>JAOXYA010476202.1:0-16966 GCA_028565675.1 Sorex palustris
CTCTTCTCTTCTCTTCTCTTCTCTTCTCTTCTCTTCTCTTCTCTCTCTCTCTCTCTCTCTCTCTCTCTCTCTCTCTCTCTCTCTCTCTCTCTCTCTTTGTGTCTCTCTCTGCCCTGTATCTGTATCTGATCATATTGTTTGTTAAAAAAAAAAAGGCAAGGGGTAGGGGTTGATCCTCAGGGTTTACTCCTGGTAGGATGGGGGGGCCACATGGCTGCCATGACAATTCAGATTCTGCATGGGCTTTTTTGTTTGTTTTTATTTGGGGGCCATGCCCGGCAGTGATCAGGACTTTCTCCTGGCTCTGCACTCAGGAATCAGTCTTGGCAGGACTGGGGGGGACTGTATTGGGTTCCGGGGATCAAAGCTGCTTCAGCCCTGTGCAAGGCAGACACCCTCCCCACTGTCCTGTCAGCCTGGCCCCTCTGACAATTCAGACCGTGAATTCAGAAGCACAAAGACTGCTGCACTTGGAACCTTCCTTTCTCATGACTAGACCAAGGTTGGAACAGTTCAGATTTCCAAACGGCAGAGAATCCAGTCTGTAGAGGGCGCCAGTAAGGATACTTATGCTTCTCTTCACACTGCTCTGGAATCCATGTGACTCTCCACAGCAGTAGATCGTTTTTGGGTGTGGTAGGAGTCCTACTGTTCCTGGGACCCCAGGTTAGAGACTCTTACAAAGAATGATCTGACAGCAAAAAGTACCAGAACCCTCAGCCGTACCCAGACTCAGACTCCGTGGTCTTTCTGGGTGTCAGTTCCCACGTGTTAAACTTGATCTGCTTTGGTTAAGTCTTAAAATCGTGGTGTGTCAACTCCAGTTCAAGTTCTGATTCTATGGTGGCCCCCAAGCGCCAGCAGGAATGATCCCCGAGTGCAGAGCCAGGGGTGAGGCTTGAGTACCACCAGGTGTGACCGAAATTTCAAAAAGAAAATTTTTTGAAAAGTTTTAAACCATTCATACACATCAACCAAAGATAATTGCTAAAAAATGATGAGGTAATTCCCAGGAAGTAAAGAACAGAAACAGGCCCAAAAGCTGGAGGAAGCAAAACAGTAAAGCATTAGGCTGACTGTCTATCAGTAACCACCTCAAATGGGAGAGCCACAGCCTAACACAGAACCCATGAATGCACTTACCCAACCCTAATGAGATATGAGGATGAAAGCACTTACCCGACCCTAGTTTATTTCCCAGTACCTCGTGATTGTCTAAGCACGATCAGGAGTCACCCAGACCTCCTCACCCACAGCTTTCCAAGGGCTGCATGCAGGCAAGACCCTGTGTTGAGTTCCCAGCCTCACGTAGCACCTCCCTGAGCACCACCCACCAACCCACTGATCCGAATTCTGCTGCCCTGTTAGACTTCATCACCTGCCAACAGTGGTTCAGGTGGTGGCCTCGGGCCCTTACATACTGCTGCGAGGCCTCACCCCTCCCACGGTGGGAAAAAGAGACATTCCGAGAGCGATGCAGGTATTATTCATAGGAAGAAGGTGGAAAAGTAATTCAGTGGGTAAATTTATTTTAAACGTGTATGAAAGTTTATACTGGACTTCAAAAGAGAGCCAGTCGCCAGAGCAGAGAATACCATGGCACACTGTTAGGGCCATGGGGTCGGGCAGGCCCTGTGCAGAGAGCCCGCGCACACGCGTCCTGGGCGCTGGAGGAGGCCCTGGTCCTGGCACCAGCACCCCAGGCCCCCGAGCAGCACTCTGAGCAGAGGCCCCTGAGCACCAAAATAAAGGAAAACAAAGGAATTACAGGTTGCCGAAGCAAGAGCTTCAAAATGTGGAGTAAAAGTTGGATGCCAGAAGGAGAAGGCAAGAGTGCGGTGATGATTGGTCTTCTACATCCCGCTGTCAGAGATCGATGGGGCTGCTTAGCAGCCAGCAGGAGCCTAGAGATGCACTGACCTCAGCATCCGCGAGATGCACGCTCCGGGCCTGCTTTTTTTTTTCCCCCACCCCAGAAAAATCCTAAAATCTCTGGCAATTATTGGGGTGAAATGTGTACTGGAGTTTACGGATTAGGAGATTTGACATAACCTTCTCCCTAGACATAACCTTTGATCCATCTTGATACAATACATTTCCTACCAAAAACAAAAAGTTTAAGAGAAATCATTGTAGGGGCTGGAGTGATAGCACAGCAGGTAGGGCGTTGGTCTTGCACACAGCCGACCCAGGTTCGATTCCCAGCATCCCATATGGTCCCCCGAGCACCGCCAGGAGTAATTTCTGAGTGCAGGAGTAACCCCTGACCATCGCCGGATGTGACCCAAAAAGCAAAAATAAATAAATCGTTGTGAGAGTAAAGATTTAGCTATTATAGTTAAAAACTTTGCAGAGTACAGGTGTATAAATGACTAGAAGAATTTCCCTGTAATTTCCATCCTTCCTATAGTCCGTTAGACACTTTGGGATGGAGGGCAGGAGACACAGTAGTGCTCAGAAACAGACCGACAGCTCTGGGCTCCCTCATACAAATGAGACTTTCTGGCCCTTTGATCCATCTTCCCAAGTGCAGCCCAGTAGAGTATTAGTTTCGAGCCCAGTGGTGCCTAGGATTGCTGATTAACTCATACCAGAAGAGGGAAGGAAAGGTTTCCTTCTATGCCTTCAGCAAGGAATGTGACCGTGTAGGTACCTTAATGTTGGACCTCTGGAGTGCAGAAACACGACAGAGCGATTTCCTGCTGTTCACGCCCGGTGTTTCTCAGCTTTCCCTAAACGGCCCCTCTGTGGCCCCCTCCTCCTGGTGGGCCACTAGCCCTGCACATGGCTGTGCGCCTGCCTTTCTCCAAGGCCTCGGGACCTGCTGGGATCCTGCGGGCAGCCTGCGCTCTGGGTGAGAGATGCTATTTTAGGGTTTTATTAAAGGAGCCATAGCATAACGAAGGACAGGCCTCTCTCAAAAAAGTCCCAAGTGTGCTCTCCTGATTTTGGGGAGACGGGAGCAGTTCACTGTGGGGATGACCCGGGCTGCCCTGCAGTGCTTGTGACCTCCAGGTCTGTATCCGGGGGAGGGGCGTCAGGGATCAAAACCAGGGTCAGCTGGATGCAGAGCATGTTCGTGTCCCCCTCCCACCCCCCCACCCCCAGCGTCTCTCTGGCCTCTCAGCTGAACTTTCTAATCCAATTTTACTTCCTCCTCTTCCTACTCTTCCTCCTCTTCCTCCTCCCCCATCCCCCCTCCCTTTGGGTTTTATGGTTTGCAGCACAGATACTGAAAGGCCATCGTGTGTATCCTGTGTGTTGTTCCTCTTGAGCTCATCCCGTAGTTCTCTACTATGCTGTTCATTTCTTTTCGGACTGTCTTCCACCTTCTGGTTCCTAGTATTTCCTTCTCATCCAGGAGCTCCTCAGTGCTTTCCTCCCCTTCTGTTAGTCTGCTCTTCAGAGTGTCTATTGACTTTCTTACATCGCCTATATGTTCTTCGTTTCTGCCATTTCTGAATGTAGTAGTTTATTCACTTCCAGTCTTACGCTGAATGGCTTCCTGTGCCATCCTTTCTTTGAGTTAATTAAACATCCTCATCCTGGTGTCACTAAAGTCGTCGGAGGAGAACTTCATTGAGCCGGCTGGTGCTCTTTGTGCTTCGGTGAGATTGTTTCTGCTCTTCGAGCTTGGTGGGCTTCTCCTCGTTCCCCTCTTCATCTTTACTGTTCCGACTGTGCTGGGGCGAGGCTGCTCGGTCTCGGCCGTGCTCGCAGGATGACAGGAAGCACAGTGTTCAGGAGCCATGCTTGGGCCCCAGGTGAGGGGGCTACTGGGAGCCCCCTGGCAATTACGGAAGGTGGAATGGAGGGACTCTGCCTCATTGGGTGCGGGAGCAGCAAGGCAGAAGGATAGCGACACCATCTTTTTGAATACCTGGGTAGTATTTTATTGCCTGACTTGAAATACCTTAACTCTGTATTTCACTCTAGATGTTGTCTGTCTTCAGCCCAGGAAGTCTCTTTATGCGAAATACGTATGCATGCTGCTTTTTATCCACACAGCCTTTCTGTGTCTTTTGATTGGTGGATTGAGACCTTCCTCATTTAAGGTCACTGTTAGGGGGTGTAATTACTGCCAGTTTTGTTGTTTGGTTTTTGGTTAGTGTGTTTGACCTTTCCTGTGGACGATGTATCCTGGAGACTCGGTTTCTTCTGTTTTTCTTCGCATCTACCCCAGCGTTCCTCTCCAATTACTCGGAAGTTTGAGTCTGTCAGGTCTTGCCTAATACTGTCTTTTTTTGTGCCTATGAAAACTTCAGATTAAACAGATTCTGTCCTCTTTTATCATTTTGATTCATTTTTTGTTTCATCTTTCTGATTCTATGTCATTGTCTCCCCTTTCAGAATTGTAACAATGTCAGGCTGGAGTGATAGTACAGAGGGTAGGTGCTTGCCTTGCATGCGACCGACCCGGGTTCTATACCTGGCACCCCATATGGTCCCCTGAGCTCACCAGGAGTAATTTCTGAGCGCAGAACCAGAAGTAATCCCTGAGTATCACTGGATGTTGCAAAAAAAATTATATATAATATATGTATATATATATATATATACACACATATATATGGGGCTGGAGCGATAGCACAGTGGTAGGGCATTTGCCCTGCGTGCAGCCAGCCTTGCCAAGCTGGGTTCAATTCCTCTGCCCCTCTCGGAGAGCCCAGCAAGCTATCGAGAGTACCCGTGATGTATTCAGTTTGCCAAAAACAGTAACAAGTCTCAAAATGGAGACGTTACTGGGCTCGCTCAAGCAAATCGATGAACAACAGGAGGACAGTGTTTGTTGTTTGTTTCTGTCAGAGGGCTCCTGGGAGGTGCCTTGTTCTGTCCAGCCCAGGGTATCAAACCTCGGTCAGCTCCACCCATTCGCTGCCGGCTGCCTTCACTGTGGCGGCCCCTTTGAGGCAGCGCCATGGCCAGCTGCTCCAAATACCGTCCTCTGGTGGGCACCAGGCACAGGGAGTGGGGCCTCCTGCCTGGGTCTCCTCGCCGGGACCACCGTTTCCCAAGCAGCCAGCCCAGGGAGTCCCCACTCCTGCCAGCATCCTCCCGGTGCTAGCCTCAGCAGCCCGGCCGGCAAGGAAGCCTCCATCTGTCCATCCATCTTGGGAACCCCGTGTTCCGGCTACAGCCCCTGGAGTGGCGCTGGCCAGGGGGTGGGCGTGGACAGCGTTCCCTGCCCCTGCACGTCAGCCGTGCATCTGAGGAGAGGCTCGTTCGTTAGCTCTCAGCCCTGAGGACCTTGAAGGTTGAAGGCTCCTTTCCCCAAGGGAGTGGGCTAGTTCAGTTATGTCTCCTATCTTGCCGAGTTACTCTAATAAATACTTGGCAGTTTCACAAAAACTGGACAGTTAACTCAGTGACCCAACGGTTGCACTCTTGGAGGTTTATTCAAGAAGAAATGCAAACCTGTGTCTCCACAAATCTCTGTGCACAGCTATACATGGTGGCTTTCCTGGTAATGGGCAAAGACTAGAAATGACAGAAATGAGCATAAATAGATGCGTGGTTCAATAAACGGTGGTGCCATTGAGTACTAAGGTTGCTAAGGACAGAACTATCGATCACGCGGCAGCTTAGATGGAGGCAAGGACATTATGTTTAGTTTAAAAAAAATCAATCTCAAAGGAATCCCAAGAACACTCTCAGAATAACAGTCATTGCAGACAGAGCCAGCACGGGGAAGGTGGGGGAGCGGCACAGAGTCTCCTCACTCTGGCCGGGGCAGCTTCCACAGGGTTTGGTGCTTGCTTTCTTCTAGTTCCGATACTATAGTAATGCAAGATACAGCTGAAGAGGCAGGGGGTAACGTGCCCGCATCAGTGGCACCCTGGGCTGCATCCCTGCCCCAGGGAAATGAAACCCATGAGAGAAATGGGTGAGGGACAAACCCCTTTGCTTCCTTTTTCTCTTTTAGAACAATAGCTGAACTGAGATGGTACAGCTGGTGGGGCACTTGTCTTGCACATGGCCAACTGGGCTTGGTCTCTGCGCCCCGTAGGGTCCCCCAAGTCCACCAGGATTGATTAATGAGCATGTTTCTGCCTTGGTTTGCTGTTGTTCTGGGTGGGAGCTTGGGTCACACCCAGATGTGCTGAGGGCTTGCTCCTGGCAATGTGTTTAGGGATCACTCTTGGCAGGGCTCAGGGGAATTAGATATGATTGCTAAGGATCAAACCCAGGTCTGCTGTATTCAAGGCACACACCTTACCTGCTCTCCGCACTTTCTGGGTCAGCTTCTGCATTTTTATTGTGAATAGCAGCGAACATTAGTCTACAGATTTCTGTAATAGTATGCTGCCATTTTTCTTGACTGTATAACTAGAAATGGAATTCCTCGGGCGGGGGGGGGGTGTTGGCTTTTTTTATTTGCATAATTATGTAATTCGTTAAAATCACAATTCTATACAGAATGTTAACTTAGACATTTCTGTTTGATAAACAATTTTAAATACTTTAACAAGTATAAGTACTTGAACGTATATTAAGTAACTCTTGCACTAATAAATCTAGCTCACTAATCCAGGCTGAACATTTACTCTCTGAAGCACTTCTTCTGGCATGCAGAAAACAGGACTAACATCTCTAATCTGTTCTTCTTCCAAGAGTGATAATCCAGCAATTCCAAATAAAGTATGAAAAGGATCCACCTTATCCCCAGGCCTGTCTGCAAATCCTCCTGTTTCTTCATCTAGGCATGCTAAGTTTTCAGTTTCTCTTTCTCAGTCGAGTGAAGTCTCCCAGTTATCTTTTTTTTTCTTTTTGGGGGTCACACCCGGCGATGCACAGGAGTCACTCCTGGCTCTTCACTCAGGAACCACTCCTGGCGGTGCTCGGGGGACCCCATGGGGTGCTGGGAATCGAACCCGGGTCGGCCGCGTGCCAGGCAGACGCCCTCCCCGCTGTGCTGTCGCTCCAGCCCCCCAGTTATCTTTTAAGGAAGCCAATACGCACCATGAATAACATACATCTGGTCGCTTCTCTGGCCTTCCATTGATGGTAACTGCCGTTCACAAAGCCACCAACCCAGGAAGTCAGAATTTACTTGATGCAACTGACTTAGTAATAACCAGGAATCCTGTGCAACAGTAGATGTGCCCCACAGGAGACGCAGATCCTGGACTACAACCCGGTCCACCATCGAAGCTCATACACAACAAAACAAATTCAGTTGTCTTCTCCACCTTAATACTGTCCAGCTTCGCCGGTGGAGCCAAAGTTGCTATCCCCGCAGAAAGCAAACCTTGTATCAGTTCCTCTCCAAATGTCTCCAGCAAAAGAGCCATCGTCTTTCTGTAGACTCTGAACGTATCCTACAACTTTGCTTACACCAGTCACGTTAATACTGTCATACAAAGTAAGTGTCTGGACAAACGGAGATGAGTGTCGAGGGTCGTGGCCAATACTAGTACTCAGTCTACCACACTCATGCTGACATGATTTAGTGAGTGTCAAAATTTCTTCTCTGTTCATGCAGTGAAGCAGCCCCACAAAATCCATCACTGTCGGGCCCAGATAGATAGCGCTCATTCTCCAGTATTCCGACATACAGTGTCCGTAGTCATCTTTCTTTGACCCATAAGACACAGTATAATCCGCATGCTACTCCAGTAGTAAGGGATCTGGTGCGTTCTGCTTAATAACGACATCCTTCTACGGGGTGCCCATGTCTGAAAGCGGAAAACTAGAAACGGAATTTCTGGGTAGGATATGAAATTTTGTGTCTCAGAGTCTAAGACCAACCAGATACAAAGCAGACTCATCCTGTATTTTTCCACATGTGGTGCCTGAAGCTTTCCGTCTCTTCACATCCTCCCCACACTTCCTTCCTTACCTTCACATCCTGGTGGGTGTAAAGCAGTCGGTTTTGGTTTGCGTTTTCCTGGTACCTAATGTTGTTGAATACGTTTGTGTGCTCATTGGCCACTTTGTGTTTCTTTTTTTTTTTCAGAGAAGCGTATCTTCAGATCCTTTGACATTCTTACTTGGTTTGTGTTTCTATTCTGGAGTTCTGGATTCTATTAGAGAAACCCAGTTACAGATCTGTCTGTTATTTCTTTGGGGTCTTGTTTGTTTGGTTTGTTTTGGAGCCACGCAGGTGATGCTCAGGAGACCCTATGGGTCCTCTGCAGATCATCTGTATGATATGCAGCAGACTATCATCCGAGGCAAGCGCCCTATCATCTGTACTTCGGCTCCAGCCCTTAATTTTTCAAAGGTTTCATGGGCTTCCAGGGCTACGCCTTAATGTTGAACTGCCTGCCTTGCCTGAGTACGGCTGCAGATTCAGAGAGTCATGCCACTGACTGCGTGACCAGCCAATCTACAGATGTGTCCCGGGCACTGTGCAGCCAGCCTCAGCTCCTGAGCACTGCAGCAGAATGTGGCGGGGCAAAGTCACTGGTGTGTGAGGACACTAGTCTCCGTTCCATCTCCTGCTTAGCTGGAGAGAGCTCCGAGGCTGATGACGTGCCTCTCATGCAAGCAGCCTGTAATCCCTGTACCCCGTGGATCCTGAGCACCAAGGGCATGGCTCCCAAACCAAGACTAGCTCATCACCAGAATGGAGAGGCGACGCTTGCCTCGCCCGCAGCCTGCCTGCTCAGTGCCAGTGTGAACTCCTTGATCCAAAGCTTTATTTTATATTGATTTGCCAAGGCTCTAATTATTGGGTTTTTCTACCAGATTTGAAGTGTTACTCAGATTTGATTCTTGTGGTTTTCCCCAAATCTGGACAGCACCAGAGAGCTTTTGAGACTCACACCTGACTGCACACGCTCTGGCATTGAGAGTGAACACCACTCCAGAGACTCGAATGTCAGCCTGTTTTCTCCTGAACTCGGGAGGCCAGCAGTAGATACTTTCATGCTTCTGGCATGCTCAACAGGGATTTTCTGTTCATGCTGTGACCTCTATTCCAAATAACTTAAATGCAAAAAAAAAAAGTTTCAAAAGCATTTTAAGTGTAGAAATTCTGAGCAAAATAGTGGCACTTGACAGCGTGAACACAAATTATTTCAGCTCTGTGGAATTGAAAGATGCTTTTTCTCTCCCATGGCTCTAGAGGAGAAGAAAGCGATGCTGCAGGAAATAGCTAATCAGAAAGGAGTGTCCTGCCGTGCCCAAGGCTGGAAGGTCCACCTCTGCGCTGCCCAGTTACTACAGCTGGTAGGTGCCAGGGTGCATCATGGGGAGGAGTGTCGTAAGTTCATAGAGTGCATCCTCGCTTATGATTCTAAAGCATTTTTCGTCCTCGTAGGGCCTGTGGACACTCTGATGGGTGCCATATAATCGTTGCTGAATCTGTTCACAGAAGGAATCATACCATCGATTTATTTGGGGGCCAAGGACGTAGTGCAGGTGCCTGGGGCCTTTCCTTCTGCATATCGGAGCTCCGGGCTCGGCCCCAGCCCTGCGTGTCCCCCCCCATACCACTGGCATCAGTCCCAAGCCCCACCGCAGCAGCTGGCATGTTGGCACCATCTGGTGTAGCGCAAAAACAAAAGCTTAGTGCACAGTCCAAATACCCAGAATCAAAATTCATGGAACAGATTTGGTCTGAGACTTAGAATTGGCTTTAGCACTGTGTGTCACCGTTCCTCGGGTGGCCTAACTGTACTGTACCTAGCTCCCTCTGCTCCTATGGGCACCGGGCCCAGATAAGCCAGCCACAGCCCGTCTGCCATGGGAACCTTCTGGCACCACCAGGCCTCTGCTGCTGCGTGCCCTGTGTGATGCCTGCATGCTCCCTGAGGGTGAGTGGGAGTAAGTTGTGTGGTGCATCACTGGCCGGTGTGAAGGGTCCAGCCACATCTGTAACCCCAGAGAGGGAGCCCCTTCTTCACTGAGGTGATCGGGGAGGCTGTCAAGGCTTCGTCTCTTGAATCGGCCTGTCAGAAGAGAAGCAGCGATCCCACAACACTAACTTAAAAATCTAAGTAATGCTCTGTGGCTTACACTGAGCAGGAAAGCGTGCTTCTCTAAAACTTGCAGACTCATTTTCCCAGATGCATCAGATAGTCCGAGCACTCTTTAAAAGGCGTCTTTAACCATCATCTCACCCCTTGCCGTGCCTCAGTCCCTGGGAGAAAGGCCTTTATCACCCAGACAGGTCTGGTGCCAGTTTTCAGGGGTGACTGCATGTGAGTGCAAGTGTCTCTGAGGTCACCAGGCCCTTCCTCCATGTCTTGCAGACGAATCTAGAACACGATGTTTATGAAAGGCTCACCAACCTGCAGGAAGGGATTATCCCAAAGAAGAAGGCCGCGACGGACGATGATCTGCACCGGATAAGCGAGCTCATACAGGTCAGCAGGGCCCGGCCTTCCCGCTCGCCCAGAGCCTTCCTCCTCCCATCCTCCTCCTCCCCACCCATGGCACTTTAGCCTTGTGGACAAGAACCACTGCCTCTGCTTCTGAGTGAAAGCCGCGGAATGGCCTCCAGGCAGGAAGCATTCTTCACTGTGCTGATTGTCTTGAGGGTTGTGGATTAATGCTGCGATGTGCTTTGTTCCAGGGCAACATGCAGAGGTGCAAGCTGGTGATGGACCAGATCAGCGAGGCCAGAGACTCCATGCTGAAGGTCTTGGACCACAAAGATCGTGTCCTGAAGCTTCTAAACAAGAATGGGACTGTGAAGAAGGTGGCAAAATTGAAGCGGAAAGAAAAGGTCTAGACGCAGAAGAATCAGGACTTCGGAAACAGAATTGATGAAGAATGATGATGGGGGCGGGGGGAGGGTTTTCGGCAATTTTCACGTGGAACATTGAGATAAGGGAAGCTTTCCTTCCGGTGTGAAAGCAGAGGGACCCTTGGCGTCCAGTGGCACACGCGGATCAGGCCTGGCGTGACACGGTGACTGGACTGCGTCCTTCCTCCCAGGCGCCCCCTCCCACCTTCCTCCCTGCCGTGCCGTCAGCGGCTCCCGCTCACCAGTGTCGGCCGTTCAGAATCAGTGCCGGGGTAGATGGCCGTTCCTCAGCCTCCCACTTCACAGACTCTATTTATCTGGTGGATCCCTGCAGGACCCGGCCTGGGCCCAGACTGAAAGTCCCCCTCGGACCGTCTGTTCCCTCGACACTGAAGTCCAGCCTCTCCCGGGCACCCAGGCCAGCTCTCCCGGTGGACCCCAGCTGCCCGCCGGACCGCTCCAGCTGGCTCACCTACCGAGTCTCATCTTTTGTTTTTTTTTCCTTTCCTTGCCTTCTCCTTTTCTTGGAAGAACCATTTCAGAGTGAAATCGTTCTTTTGTGTGTCCTGTGTGTGTCGGGAGATGGGTTTGTGGAGCGGTGCCGAGCAGGCAGACACGTGAGCGCCTCCGGACGCTCGTTCCGAGTCCACTCTGGGTTCTCAGTTCTCCGTGCCTGGTGCGATGCTGTTAACTGTCTGTACTCCACATCTCCAAATGTAATAAAGGACTCAAGAGGTTTTTGTACATGACAGTTTCTCTCTTTATTGAGTCCCCTGGTGCCGGGCATCCCTTCATTGTCTATAACCCATCCGAGTCTTTCACTGCAGGGAAAGTCTCGCTCGTGCTGGTGCTTTGAAGCCCGTGTCAAAGGTGGAGCATGTGGGCTCCTGCATTGCTCTGCGCTGTGGGTGGAAAGTCGTCACTGAGGGTAGTGGAGGCCGCAGTCGGGGAGCCTGGGGGCACTGGGAGCCTGTAGGTGGCTATCCTCGGGGTGCCATTTGCTCTATGTGAGCGCAGCCAGGTCCCCTCCGTCCTGTCTACATGCTGCTCTTGGGAGGCAGCTTTGCTCTTAACCGGCTTAGAGGCGGCGTCTGCCAGGCCTGGCTGGCGCTGAACGACAGGTGTGCTGTCCTCACCCTGACTTGCCACTTCTCTCTCGTGGCCATGGTCAGCACTCCTGCTCAGGAACAGGAGGAGAAAGAAGCAAAAGCAAACATGTATCTTTCCCCTGCAGGCGCCCTGAGACCACAGTGGAGCCTTAGGGCTTGTGAGGGCCTCCCATCAGGGGTTCAGTGTGTGGACCGGCTTGAGACAGTTGAGCAGGGGGAAACTGCGCCAGAAGGAGTGGCTTCATTTCAGCTCCTCATTTGTGCAGATAGTGCCCTGTTTCTGTTAAGAGATGCTTTCTAGAACACAGGGTTCAGGTGTTAGGGGCCTGCCGGCCTGTCTCACCCTGGCCAGCCTTGGACTGCCCTGGAAACAAGTCTTCCTGCTGGCCCAGCAGACTTGGCAGTCAGGATGGGCAGGGGAAAGGACTCATTAGCCGCATCCTGAGAAAGAGCCTCTTTGGGGGAGTCGCATTTCAGAACAGAGAGAGCAGGAGAGAGGTCACTGAACAGAGCCCGTTGTTTGCACAGAGAAAGCCCAGGTGCAGTCTCTACCACTGAGTCCCGGAGCACTGCTGGGCTCCACGCCCAAGCGCCACCAGCCAGCCAGGCAGCAGCAGCAGATCTGGACTCACTGAAGAAGACACAGCCAAGAGTCGACTTGGACCGGAGCAATAGTGCACAGCTTAGAGCACTTTCCTTAAGCCAAGCTGGGTTCGATCCCCACCGCTTCCTCTGGTCCCCTGAGCACTACAAGGTGTAATTCCAGTCAGAGAATGTGGGGACACGAGAAGGAGGGGGAAAGTGTGTTGGGGGGAGAGGGAGACAGAGAGAGGGGAGGCAGGAGTGAAACCAAACCCAAAACGTGCTAACCTCGTCAGAGCCTGAAAGTGTTCATGTGCTGTGAATTCTTATTTAGTGTTTCTACCCACCCATCTCCAAGCTATTATTAATCTACCTTTAGTCACTTGATTATTTTGCAATTTTTTTGGATTTTTTTATTTCTTTTTTTTGTTTGTTTGTTTGGCTTTTGGGGCCACACTTGGCAGTGCTCAGGGTTTACTCCTGGCTCTGCACTTGGATCACTCTTGGCAGGTCTCAGGGGGTCACATGGGATGTGGGGATCAGACCCTGGTCAGCTCCATCACACAAGGGAAATGCCCTACCTGGTTACTATCACTCCAACCCAATTTTCTGGAGTTTTAAACGGGGGAAAAATCTTTTATGCTGAATATTTACCAACCATGATGCATAACCAAGATTATTCATGTGCCTTATTTCAATCATTTATTGCTTTTTCTTGCCAAGTAGCAAATATTCTGTGACTAGAGCAAGTATTCCAATATGGGCATATTCTACAAATTATCCATTTACCTCAAAAGACATTTGGTCATTCACAGGCTTGGGCAATTACAGATAGACCAGTTTTGCACATTTCTGTTTTTGTATGGACATATGCTTGTGCATATATTTTTTATTGTATTTTTTATGTTAGTTCTGTTAGGGATTTGTGAACAAGAAATAGTCTTGAGAATTCTAGAGCTTTGAATAAAGAAAGGGAGACCCATAGCGGAAGCACAGCAGGTAGGACGTCTGCCCTTTCTGACTCCCTATAATGGTCCCCCAGCCCACCAGGAGTGGTCTTTGAGCGCACAGCCAGGAGCAAGCCCTGAGCACCCCAACCTGTGCCCGAAAACAAACAAGTTCAGAGAAGGAAATCTTAATTCGGAAAATTAGGTACTGAAAAGAACTGCATTTTCTGCACTGGAGCTACACCACATCTTGTCTTTGCTTAAGATGTGTGCTCAGAGAAACCTAAGTGCTCGCCCTCTGCCTCTGTCTCTGTCTCTCCGCCTCCCTCTCCTCTCACCCTCTCTCTCCCTCTCACACTCTCCTCTTCCCCCCCTCCCCCCATCCTCTGACTGGAAGCTGTTTTACTACAAGATGCATAAGTGCATATGAAGCCAGGTGGGTGTCTGTCTGGGTTCTTCGCAGCATTCTTTGAAGACACGCTCAGCCAGGAGATGCTCACAGGGCAGGAGCACAGGTCTGACCCTCAGCAGTGCATGTCCCCACGCACTCCCCGATGTGGCCCAGACAGTTTAGTCTAAAACAAGGGGCCAGAGAGCTACAATCAAGTTGAGGCGCTACCCACTGTGCACCCCTGCGTTTGCCCCCAGCACCACTGGGTGTAACCCCAAACAAGATCAACCCATCTCTTAGCTCTGCTTTGTAAGAAGTAAGTATGTTTTGGTTTGGGGGCACATCTGGCAGTGCTCAAGGGTTGCTCCCAGCTCTGTGCCTGGAGCTTGCTCCTGGAAGTGCTCAAGAGACCATGCGGAGGACTGGAGCGACAGCACAGCGGGGAGGGCCTTTGCCTCGCACATGGCTGACCCAGGTTCGATTCCCAGCATCCTATATAGTCCCCCCGAGCACCACCAGGAGTAATTCCTGAGCGCAAAGCCAGGACTAATCCCTGAGCATCGCTGGGTGTGACCCAAAAAGCCAAAAAAAAAAAGACAACGCAGGGCTGGAGTCAGTTCAGCAGGCGTCCTGCACACAGAGGGTGAGCTCACAGCCCCCTCAGACATTCTTAAGGTGAAACAATGGAAATGACCACCGAAGAGAAGGTGGAGAATGTGCAGAAGCCACTCAATTACCAAACCACGCTCTCTACCTGACCACAGAGGAGTTTTTTTGTTTTGTTTTGGTCTGGCCATACTTGGCAATGCTCAGGGCCACTGACTCTACTTGGTTCCTCCTGACGGGGGTGCAGGGGACCATGTGTGGTGCCAGGGATCAAACCGGAGGTGCTCTGCATGCAAGGAATGATCATCTTATTGTGGCCTAATCACAGTAAGCACGCAGAGCCTAATTCAGCGTTTCCTCAGATCAAATACCTTGTGCTCGGGATATTCCCATTCTCCTGCCCTGGTCTTCATCACAGATAGGTTCTGTCTGGTCTCTTTGGGGGGTGGGAGCGGGGGGGTGAGGGCATTACAGGGGAAGAAATTGATCCACAGCCAGCAGTGCTCAGGGGCTATTCCTGGGCCAGGATAAAATATGTGCCTTGCATACCGTGAACCCTGGTGGTGGTTTGATCCCCAGCACCCCATATGGTCCCTGAGCACAGATCCAGGAGTAAGTACTAAACACTGCTGGGTGTGGCACGATCACAATCACGACCATCCTGTTGTTCGTCGATTGCCTCGAGCAGGCACCAGTAACGTCTCTTTCTAGCCCTGAGATTTTAAAAAGTGCCATATTCAAGGCTCTTTCAGAGTTAGGAGAATGAGAGCCATCATTGTTACTGGTATTTGGCATATTGGGTATGCCACGGGGAATTTGCCAGACTCTGCCGTGTGAGCAGGTTACATTCGGTACCCTGCCAGTTTGTCCAAAGTAAGAATGAGATAAAATGTTGTGCGGCCGCAAATGCGGTCGTGCGCTTCCGGGAGCTGGGTTTTATAGTCTCTGGATTTTGGCCGTTGTTGGGATTACACGGCTCCAGGGGGCCAGTTGGTGGGTGTGACCCCTGCCTACTGGGAGATGGAGAATCTGGGTGAAGGATACTCAGCCCTGATCCGAGCAGGTTTGGAGATCTTAGCCCCGGGAGCCGCATGCCTTTGTTCCTCTGCCGGTACCTTCACGCATGTGGAGAGTGGTCTCAGCATGGTGGTGGCTGGTTCTGGAGGTCTTCGGCTGCCAGAGCTCTGGTCCCCTCGGGGGACCCCGGCGAGGACAGCCAGGCGCGGGGGCAGGAGACTCTGACGGGTGTGGTGCAGGAACAGAGAAAAAAGGGAGGGGTGTATTTTCTAGTTTTTGTGCCCAGGGATCACTCCTGGGGTGCTACGGAGACCACATGCAGTACCAGAGACCAGAGCGGCCAGAGCAGCCGTGGGCAAGGCAGATGCCGTAGCTCCTGTTGTCTCTCCTTCCGCCCCAGGAGTTTTTCTCTTCTTAAGTTTTCATTTAAGTGGCAAGATAAAGTACATATTTGTGTCTGGCTTTTGGCTTGACATAATTTGTTTTCTTATGGTTTTTTGTCCGGTGGGGGGGAGTTAGCACACCTGGTGATGCTCAGGGCTTACTCCTAGCTCTGCATTCAGGAGTAGGAATTATTCCTAGTAATGCTCAGGACACTATATTGGATATCAATCAGGGGTCACACCTGGGTTGGCCGCGTGCAAGGCCAGCACCCTACCTGTTGTGTGTCTCACCAGCCACCTCATGCTGGACATCTCATATGCTACATCTATTACACGTACTGTACATTACATTGGGAATATGGTGTGTGTGTGTGTGTGTGTGTATGCACATTAGAGATAGAGCAGTCTTCAGAGAGCACACAGGTATACCCTCAGCAATAGAGCATTTCCCTTGCAAGTGTGAGGATTTGGGTTTGATCCTCCAGTACTGAAACAAGAGGTCAGGAGTGCTGGTTACATGCAGCAGGGAGGGCACTTGTACAAGGCCAACCCAGGTTCAGTCCCCAGCACCCTGCATGCCTCTCCTTCCCCACTGCCAGGGTTGATCCCTGAGCACCACCAGATATGATCCAGAAGCCAAAGAAATAATAGACCCAAAGACTATCTCAAACTAAGAAACTTCTGCACCTCAAAAGATACAATAACCAGAATACAAAGACAGTCTACAGAATGGGAAAGGATATTCGTCCAATACCCATCTGATAAGGGATTGATATCAAGGATATACAAGGCACTGGTTGAACTCTACAAGAAGGAAAAACCCAACCCCATAAGAAAATGGGGTGATGAAATGAACAGAAAGTTTCTCAAAGAGGAAGCCTGAGTGGCCAAAAGGCACATGAGAAAATGCTCCTCATCACTAATCATCAGGGAGATTCAGATCAAAACAAAAATGAGATATCAGCTCACACCACAGAGACTGGCCCACCTCCAAAAGAACAAAAGCAATCGATGCTGGCGTGGATGTGGCGAGAAAGGGACCCTCCTTCACTGCTGGTGGGAATGTCAACTGGTTCAGCCCTTTCAGAAAACAGTATGGACAATTCTCAAAAAAATTAGAAATTGTGGGACTGGAGCGATAGAACAGCAGGTGGGGCATTTGCCTTGCACGCAGCCAACATGGCCGATACAGGTTCGATTCCCAGCATCCCATATGGTCCCCCGAGCACAGCCAG
>JAOXYA010476210.1:0-16965 GCA_028565675.1 Sorex palustris
ACATCACGGGTAGCTTGCCAGGCTCTGCCATGTGGGCAAGATACTCTCGGTAGCTTGCCGGGCTCTCCGAGAGGGGCCGAGGAATCAAATTCGGGTCGGCCATGTTGGCTGCATGCAAGGCAAACGCCCTACTGATGTGCTATCGCTCCAGCCCAAAAAATTTCACTCTAAGATTGGTTGCCTTCTACTTTAAACCACATCAAATGTGGTGCTGTACTCTTGGAGTATGGGTTGTGTAAGGTATGCGATGTACAGCCACGTAGTCCAGAAATAGGTTCACTCGTGGGTGAGGCTTTCCCCGAGCAGCATCAGGGGATATCTAAATAGCTCCATGCTCTGTTTCTGGGAGAGCTGAAAGTTAAGCCTTGGTTTGGTGACAGGGCTCAACATAAGCATCTTGGTTTAAACTTGTTTTCTTGTTTTTAGTGCATCTAAAACAGCACTCTTGATTGGTGTGTTCTGAAATCTTGCAGAAGACACTGTGGACAGTGCTACCTTGAGGCTGCCAACTGGCAGTGAGCAGCATGGAACGGGGGGGGGGGGGCGAGAGATACTGCAATGGATCTCCCTTTCCAACTTAAATGCAACCCTGTGGGCTCAGAGCACAGGGTTATGGTCACCAGTGAGGATGCAGGAAACCTGGAGGGAAGCATTGAATGGAGGGGTGGGAGTGTGGTGCTTTGATGGCAGGCCTGGTCTGGTGACACATACATAAGCATGTTAACGTATACCCCTAATATATATATATATGTATATATATATATACACACACATATTTATATATAGCCATTTATACTAATGTTGTCTTGATCAAGAACCAAAGTAAGAAGTTTGGGACCTGTAGAAAAGATAAAAGAATGCCCTGTGAGTGAGGGAAGTCATCAAACCCCAGAACACCCGGATGGACTGTGGTCTTTCCTCTGGGCAGAATCCCATTTCCCCACACACATACACACACTCTTGGTCTGACTCCCGCAGCCTCCCCTTAAGCCCTAGAGCTCATTCCACCACACTCAAAACCCTGGATTGGCTCGACCTTCCCACTCCTCTTTAAGGTCAGGTGCACGTCATTTTCAGGACTTCTATTCCAGTGGGTCTAATGATTGAGCATATGGGAAAGTGGCAGCCAAGAGCAGCCCTGGTTATCACTAAGCTCCTCCCCTCTGTGAAGGGTATATTGTAGGAGACACCTGGTCAGCAGCCATGGTCGGTCCATAAACCCACCTGCCTCCCAGAGGCTGCTAAGCCACATTCCAGGGGCAGACTAGATGCACAGACCCCGTAGGCCAGAGTTTAGGGCCTAGGCCAGAGTTTCTCAAAGTGAGTGTTGAGCCAATGACCTCAGCGTCACCTGGAGACTGACCAGAAAGGCACTCCTGAGTGACCCCACCACAGAATCACTGAGTCATGAGTCCTGAAGGTGGACCCAGGTTTGTTTTTAACAAACTCTAACAGGTACCATCTCTGCCGTCTCAAGTTTAACAACCACTTGGGTTCCTGAAGTCCCTCGGGGCTCCTACAACAGTCAGAGGTCATCTCCTCAGGTCTTCCTACCAGAGCCTCCCAGCATTCACAGAGTTCTTGCCTCCACAGAGAATTCACTTATGGGGAGCTTCTCAGTGCGCTCAGACCCGGATTGCTGTGTCAGTTTTCTCTAAGAGGATTTTGTGCCTTTATCCTTTTCTAAATGTGTCTTCGTGGTGGAATTTTGGAACACGTTGCTCCTTCTGTGAGAATGAGGGATGATACAGACGGGATGTTTGAGAGAACATGTACTTCTGATGATGTGTGGAACTGAGCCTGGAGAACTTGGCAAAAGCTCCTTGTCCTCAGAAAATTATCTTGTTCTGTTTACTGTTTTTAATCTATGTCATCAGATTTTGTTTGGAGATCTTCTTAGGAGAAAAAGAATATAAGATTAATATTGTTTTCTAAACTGCCCCAGAACGATTAGATGTGTGTTTGGAGTTGCATTTCACTGGAATAAGGAAGAGTTCGAGGACACTTACGGCCTCTTGGCTACAGAGGAGGGGACTTTTCCCCTGTCTCAAGCTCAGAGAGGGGGCTGGCATATTCTCCCCAGTCAGTTCTCATTGCCACCCGCTACAAACCGACTGGGGACAGCCTCTGATGGAC
Source organism: Sorex palustris (assembly GCA_028565675.1). NCBI lineage: Eukaryota > Metazoa > Chordata > Mammalia > Eulipotyphla > Soricidae > Sorex > Sorex palustris. Next base: position 2,137 of record JAOXYA010476210.1, read on the forward strand.
TGTGTCCCCTGTCTCTGAGAAACCTGAATTTTAAAGATTTATGGTGTCAGTGCCTGTCATACACCTCATTAATCAGAAATTTTCTCATAAGTTTCAAAATCTGGTATTTAGCACCCTACCATAGAAAAAAAAAGAAAACTGCCACATCCATTTTCTTTTAAAGTTTTGTTGTTCTTGAGAGCTGAGAAAATGGGCAAAGAATGGAGCTTGACACCAACCCAGAGCCTAGATTCGAGAATTAGATGTTGGGTTCATTTGCTCAAATTTCAGCCTGTGGCTTTACTGATCATCTCAGCAACATTTGAGTGCTTCTTCAGTCCTACTGGTGTCCTCCTGGACTTCCCACTCAATGGTGAAGTCACAGCCATGAAATTCAGACCAATAAGAAATGTAGTCATCATTTAATCCAAACTGAATTATAAGGATGTGGAAATTGTGTCCAGAAAGATTAAATGATTTGCCCAAAGTAATGCAGGTACTTTGGAATAAAACCCAGAGTAACATGCTGATCGGTGTGCCAGCTGCCTTTTCATAATTTATTCCACAGCCCGAGCCCCATACACATACTATTTTCACTGAAATTATTCTTTCATTAGTGTTGATTTTTATTTTTCTTTTATTCTGCATAATTGATTAGGAATGGGGACTATCATGAAAGCTGTTTGATAGAACATTTGAAATAGATCTTTATCTTGTAACTTACCAGAACTAAGCAGATTTGCTGATTGAGATTGGCCATTTTGAGGTCTTAAATTCTGCCTCCAGGGAAGATGGGCCTGTGCTGGAGGTTGCAAGTGGACTCCACTTATAAGTAGTAGAAGGACAGCTAGAACTCATTGTCTCTGTGGGATGGTAGTACTCATTTATGGTAAAAAGAGAAACAAAAGCTCTGATTCTTCAAACCCAGGTGTTTTCCGGTACCAGGACGCCACCCACGCTTTCCCTCTCATCATGGGTGGACTGTGGAGGATTGCCCTCTGCCAGAGACCCTGAGGACCTAATATGAGCTGCACTGTTAGATGTTAGCTCTGACTCTCCAGCCCCAAAATTGCTCAGACAATTATTACTGTACATGTTCATCATATTGAAGCCACTGGGATGCAACAACCATACTTTTCTGAGCTGTCACAGTTATAGTCTCAGCTAAATGGAAAGGCTAGTGGAAAAGTCCCCTGTTATAAGAGTGCTACAACATAAAGAATACAATCTAAAAACAGAGCTATTATCAATAATCCTCTGGTATAAGCTGGATAGATCAGTTCTTGAGTAACTGGGAATCTGAACCCCTAATACTAACCCACATAAAGCTCAAAGAGGAATGGGGAAACTAAGTAATCCAACTTCTGTGTCAGAGAGAGAAGGGAGCCTAGGCAAATCCACAAGCCCATTAAAACTCTTGAGCCTGGTCAGTGAGGACCTTAAATCAACACTCACTACATTGGCAAATGAAAATAAGCCAGCACTGACCATTAAAATTCAGTAATCACTAGATAAGAAACTTGATCAACTCAAAAAAGAACTGATTCAGAGGATGCCAGGTTCCATACAAAATGAACTGAAGGAACTAAAGAACACAGTAGCACGCCATAGCAACAGAACTGCATAGGAAGAGAACCATGCCGTTGAATTTGAAGACAGAATACAAGCCAACATTGACAGGGAACTGGCAAAAGAGAAGAGATACACTAGAATAGAAGAGAATTTAAGTTACTTAAAGATAACTGCAAGAGGAATGAACTCTGAATTATAGGAAAACCAGAAGGAGAGGAAAGAGAGGAATGGGGAAGAACAAGTGACAGAGAGATCATAGCTGAGAACATCCCCACTCTCTATACAGATTTAAGATGCCCAAAGAGTCCCAAGCAAAACAGAGTCAAGCAAAAACACCAAGACACATAGTAATCCAAATGGCAAAATCCAAAGAGAGAGACAGACTTCTTAAAGCTTCCATAAGAAAAGAAGCTTTAAATATAAGGGAAACAACATAAGAATCAAAAAAGATCTCTCACATGAAGTAGCACAGGAAAGAAGAGGGTGGAATGACATATGCAAATTCCTTACCAAAAAAACTTTTAACCTAGAGTTCATTATCCTACAAAACATTCTCAAACAAATAAGAGCTAACAGCATTTGCTATTACTAATACTAAACCTGAATGAAATACTAAAAAAAATTATATAAACCAAACAGCCAATTGTAGATACAACAACTCCACACAGTAAAATGTCAACACAGCCCATTATACCTTTTTTTTCTGAATGTCAGTGGACTGAATTCTCCAGTCAAAATACACAGTGGTGGGATAGATCGGGAAGCAAAATCCATCCATTTGCTGCTTATATGAAACACATCTGAAATCCCAGGATCAACGAAGGTTCAGAGTGAAAGAATGGAAAACAATCATACAAGCCAACAGTAAACAGAAAAATAAAAAACTGGGACAGACATTTATATCAGACCAAACACCATTCAATCTAGACAGTAATAAGAGATAGGGAATGACACTACTTATTGGTTAAGGGAACAACAGATCAGGAAGTACTAACTTAATTAATATATAAACACCAAATGTAGGCTCATCATGGGGCCAGAACAGTAGTACAGTAGGTAGGGTGTTTGCCTTGCACATGGCAGGTCCTGTTTCAATGCATGGCACTATGGTCCCACTGTGTATTTTCATATACTATTCAAGAATATATAAAGGTCTTCTCAGATACAAGTCTTCTGCATACACATTCTTCTCTAGTGCATATGCAGCGTTCACCAGGCTAGATCACATATTAGGGCATAAGACAAACCTATAGGTTTGTCAATTCACAAACATAAAATCATAACAGGCATCCTAGCATACCACAGTGCCACAGAGATAGAAATTAATAATAAAAATAACATGTGGATAAACTCTAATACCTGGATAACATGCTGCTAGATAACAGCTGGACCAGAGGAAAACAGGAAGAGATTTTTTAAAAATTCCCTGAAATGTACACTGATGGAGGGATGGATCTGGAAACATTGTATGACTGAAACCTAACTATGAACAGCTTTGTTACTGTGTATTTCACAGTGATTCAATTAAAAAAGTAAACATAAAGAATTTCCTTGAGACTAATGGTAATAAAACAAGTTACAAAAATGTATGGGACATGGCGGAAGTTATACTTAGAGGAAAACTCATAACAACAGAAGCCTACATGAGGAAAAAGGAAAAAGATAAAATTAACAACCTAAACAAACACATGTCTCAAACATCTAGAAGACCAACAGCAAATGAATCCAAAGACCAGCAGAATGAAGGAAATAATAAAAACCAGAACATAAATCAACTATATAGAAACCAAGAAAGCAATACCAAAAAATTAGTGGAACCAGAAACTGGTTCTGTGAAAGAATAAGATAGAAAAAAACTTGGCTACATTCATGAGGGGGAAAAAGAGAAAACATTCTAATAAAGAGGATCAGAAATGAAAGGAAGAAAATACAACAGAACCCTCAAAAATCTAAGGCATCATGAAAGCTTTCTATGAACAACTCTGCTGTTAAGTTGGAGAACCTAGTAGGAAGGGACAGATTCTTAGAAACATGCAGTCTCTCAAGACTGAATGGAGAGGAAATAGAAAGCTTGAACAGGCCAATCACAAGCAAAGAAGTTGAAACATAATTAAACCCCAAAACAAAATTCCTAGCTTAGATAAGACTTATTGCCATTGATCATTAAGCTCTGCCAAAATATCAAAGACACAGAAATTCTTCCTATCATCTTCCATGAAGCTAACATTACAATGATGCCCTAAATAGACAGAGACATTACTAAAAGAGAAAGCTTCAGACCAGTCTCCTTGGTGAATATCAATGCAAAAATCCTCAACAAAATCTTAGCTATCTGAATCCAACAGCATATCAAGATCATACAGCACAATTCACTGACTATCCCAGGGATATAAGGATGGTTCAATATATGCAAATCAATTAATATGACACAACACATCAGCAAAAGGAAAGATAAAAATGATGTGATCATATTTATCTGTGCAGAGAAAGCTTTTGACAGATCCAACATCCATTTATGATAGAAATTCTCAACAAAATAGAAGTGGAGGGAACCTTCCTCAAGATAGTTAAGGCCATTTATAACAAGTATACAGCCAATATTATTCCCAATGGAGAAAAAGTGAAAGCATTTCCACTGAGACCAGGTATAAGGCAAGCACTTCCACTGTCTCCACTCATATTCAGCATTGTATTAGAAGTCCTAGCAACATCAATCAGGCAGAAAATGGAAGTCAAAGGGTCCAAACTGAATAAAGGAGGAAAATTATCTCTATTTGCAGATGATGTGATATTTTACATAGAAGACCCAAAAGAGTCCACAGAAAAACTCTTAGAAAATAGTAAAGCAGTACAGAAAAGTGGCCAACTACAAAACCAAAACACAAAAATTGGTCACATTCTAATGTGTAAATAATCAGTCAGAGGAGAAAGAGATCAAATAATGTATCCCACTCAAAATAGTGTCCAAGAACATCAAATACCTAGGAATCAACAAGAGAGGTGAGAGAGGTATACCATGAAAATTTTAAAACAAAGAAATAGGCAAAAGAAATAGGAGACTCTGAAAATGCAAAAGTATTCTGTGCACTTAGATTTGAAAAATTAATATTGTCAAAGTGACCATCTTTCTCCTAAACTAAACTACCCCTAAACTACCATAGAGAGTATATGCAATCCCTATCCAAATTCAAACAACATTTCTCAAGGACTTACAATAGTCCATAGTGAAGTTTGCATGGGATTATAAAAGACTCTGACTAGCCAAAACCATACTGAAAAATAAACTGGGAGATACCTCATTACCTAACTTGAAACTAAACTATAAAGCCATAGTAATCAAAATAGTATAATATTGGAGTAAGAATAGACTTTCTGACTAGTGGATCAGTATAAAATAGTCAAGGACAAGGACATATATGGTCAGCAAATTTTTTTTCTGGATCACACCCAGTGATACTCAAGGATTACTCCTGGCAGAGTTTGGGGGACCATATGGGATGCCGGGAATCAAACCCAGGTCAGCCTTGTGCAAGGCAAACACCCTACCCATTGTATTGTTGCTCCAGCCCCCCGGTCAGCAAATTTTTGACAAAAGATCTGAGAGTATAAAATGGATTAAAGGTAGCCTCTACAACAAATGGTGCTTGCAAAACTGGCTAACTATGTATAAAAAATTAAAACTCAATAAATAGCTCAGATCTCACACAAACATCTATTTAAAGTGGGTCAAAGACCTTGAAATCAGACCATAAACTGAGAAATACATTGAGAAAAATATAGACAGAACACTTCAAAATCTGGATGTCAAAGGTGTCTTCAATTATAAATAAATATCACTGGCAAAAGTAACAAAATCAAAAATAAACAAATGAGACATCAAATTGAATAGTTTCTGAATGGCAAAAGAGAAACACAGGCAGGCTAAAACTAAAAGACAGCTAACTTAATAAGAGAAATTATATGCAGTCAACATTTCAGATAAAGGTTTGAGATCCAGGATATACAAAGTAATTATAAAGATCACCAACAAAAAAATCAGAAATGGGGAGAGGAAATGGACAGGGATTTCTCTGAGGAAGACTAATGGATGACCAACAGGCCAGGAAAAAATGTTCATCACCACTTATTATTAGGGAAATCCGAATCAGATGACAGTAAGATACCAGCTCACATCAGAGCTAGTGGCATATATCAAAAATACTGGGAACAATCTGTGTTAGCGAGGATGTGGTTAAAAAGAAAGCCTCATCCAATGCTGGTGGGAATGTTGTCTGGCTCAGCCCCTACGGAAAACAGCTTAGAGGGTTCTCAACAAATTAAAATATAGCTGCCATAGAGCAATCTCATTTTGGGTCTCTACCTCCAGTACAGAAAAACATTGATTCAAAAGGCCATATGCGGGGGGCAGAGTGATAGCATAGCAGGTAGGGCATTTGCCTTGCACACGGCCAACCCAGGTTCAATCCCCGGCATCCCATATGGTCCCCCAAGCACCGCCAGGAGTAATTCCTGAGTGCAGAGCCAGGAGTAACCCCTGAGCATTGCTGGGTGTGACCCAAACAGCAAAAAAAAAAAAAGCAGTATGCACACATCATTCACTGCAGCCCTCAGCACAGTAGCTAAGATTTGGAATCAATTTATGTGTCCAACAACAGATCAGTGAATCATGAAAGTGTTTTGTGTGTGTGTGTGTGTGTGTGTGTGTATACACAAAGAAATGATGAAATAATGAAATTTGCTGCAACATGGAGGGAACTGGAAAATATTATGTGAAATGAAGTAAGCCAGAAGAAGGATAAACAGGCTGATATTGCTTATAGGTGATATTCAGAGTAACTGGATGAGGAAATGCAGTCGTTTAAAGGGGAGGTGCCAGATCACCCTTGGTTCCAAAGAAATACCGTGCGTAGGGAGGGTGGGAGAGGCAGTGAAGAGCAACGGGCAGGGGACAATGTCCAGCTGGGTGTGAAGGAATGACGAGCTGAATATCCACACCACAGAGTCAGAGACACTGAAATCACTGTATCACTGTATCACTGTCATCTTGTTCATTGATTTCCTCGAGCAGGCACCAGTAACATCTCCATCCATCCTAGCCCTGAGATTTTAGCACATGCCACATTGGAGGCTCTTTCAGGGTCAGGGGAATGAGACCCTTATTGTTACTGGGTTTTGGCATATCGAATACACCACAGGGAGCTTGCCAGACTCAGCCATGTGGGCAGGATACACTCGGTAGCCTGTCGGGTTCTCCAAGAGTGAGAACTAGACAATAAGAGGTCGTGGCCACGTGCTTCCAGGAGCTGGATTTTATAGTCCCTGGGTCTTGGCCATTGATGGGATAACACGGCACCGGGGGCAGTTGGTGGGTATAACGCCTAGCTACTGGAAGATGGGGGATCTGGGTGGAGGAGGCCCAGTTCCAATCTGAGCAGGCTTGGAGATCTGGGTCCCGCACACCTGGGTTCCTCTGCCAGTTTCTTCATACATGAGGCTCATCCAAACGTGTGGAGAGTGGCCTTAAGCATGACTGTGGGTGGTACTGCAGGTCTTCAGCTGCCGGGACTCTGTTCAGGGCAGGGAGGGAAACTCATCCCACCCCCCTCAAGGGGCCCTGGTGAGGACAGCCAGGTGCAGGGGCAGAAGACTACACTATTCTCTTCCCCGAGCTGGATTTTATAGTCCCTGGGTCTTGGCCGTTGTTGGGATAACATGGCACCAGGGGCAGTTTGTGGGTGTAACACCTAGCTACTGGAAAATGGGGGATCAGGGTGGAGGAGGCCCAGTCCCGATCCGAGCAGGCTTGGTGATCTCAGCCCCGGCACACCTGGATTCCTCTGCCAGTTTCTCCATGCGTGAGGCTCGTCCAAACATGTGAAGAGTGGTCTTAAGCATGACTGTGGCTGGTACCAGAGGTCTTCAGACGTGGGGGACACTGAAATCATGAGACCCAAATGTTAATGACCAGACTTCAGAAGGTGCCTGTTAGTGTGGTTGGTTGGGATGGGGTAGGAGGAGTGGGAGCCTGGGCGCATTGGTGGAGTGAGGTTGACACTGGTGGCGGGTTTGGTGATGAAGCATTTTATGCCTAAAACCCAACTATGTAAATCATGGCGCTTTAATCAGAATATGGAGGGGGGAGAGACAAATCCTGGTTATGACAGTTTTGGTCAGTAATAGACCTGAGAGTACAGAAAGTAGAACAGAGACTTGAACACGCCAGGGTGCAGGGAGAAGAGCGAATAGATTGCGGGAGGTGACGTGGGAATGGGAGTGAGTGCTAGGGAGTGACAGCATGCACCGAACCTGTAGCTGTGGCTGAGGAGGAGGAATGTTGGACTGAAAGTGACCTGGGGATGGGGGAGTAGAGTCATGGGCACGTTGGTGGCGGGGATGCATAGTAACTTTTCATCAGTACTAGAAACTTGAGCACTATTATCACACTGTTTCCTGAACTATAATGTTTTTTGTTTGTTTGGAGTTGCACCCAGCAGTGCTCAGGGCTTACTCCTGGCTCTGTGTTCAGGGGTCACTCCTGGCAGGGCTTTGGGGTCCATACAGGATACCGGGGATTGAACCTGGGCCAGTCACGTGCAAAGCAAATGCCCTACCCACTGTATTATCACTCTGGCCCCAATATGATAATTTTTACATGACCTTATTGTTCTTATGAAAAATTAACGTCATAAACACCACGAGAGGGGCTCACATGATGACCATTTGCTTATGTGAGCAAATCCTGTCTCCTGTGAATCAATATTGCTTCAAATTATGTTCTTTGTAAAATGCTGAATGGGAAAAGTTGGGGCTGGAAACAAGATGATCTAAACCACCCTCTGTCTCGTTCCAGATTTCTTCCTGGCTCAGTGCTTCCTTTGTACCTATGCGCTCAGCCCACCAGTCCCCCGGGGTGGGCCTATTCCAGCCTCCCTGGTTCCTAACCGACTCGCAGGGCAGGAGCTGAATTCTGAGCAAAGGCAGACAGGAAGGGGCTCCCCTGTGTGTGAGATAAGAAATACAGGCCGAGGGTAGCGCTGACCCTCACAGGGCACTGAACTTCAGAAAGAGTGAAATTAGTTGTGTGACTTCCCACCCGTGCTCCAGGCCGCAGAGATGGCGGCCTGGGGAATACCTGCAGAAGGTAACTTGCCTAACAAGTCAGCTGCCTTCCACTTAGCAGCGGCCAGATGAGACGTTTACATCTGTGAATATATTTAATGGGGAAACATAAACATTTGTCTTTGGTTTTCAGTCTCAAGTAGGTAAAACTAGCAGTAGCACCAGCGATAGAAACAAATCTGAAAACCAACCCAGTGAAAACTCAGGTATTTTAAAAGCCATTAAGATATAGCAAAATGAAATGAGCTTAAAAGAACTAAAAGATTTAAATCTATTAAGGGCCCCTAGTGACAAATAATTCCAGGGAAATTCTATTAATTAAAAACCACTGCTCTGTGAAATGACTGCACTTGGAGACAGTTAATGTGCATTGGCCATACCTGTGTAAGAGAGGTGATCGTGAGAAGCAATTGGCCATCTGTTGTGGTTAGGCGACTGCTTCTACTTCTTGAGAAAATTTAGACCCCCCACCCCCCAAAAAATTATCAGCTATAATATGTTTGTCTACTGTTCAGTTAAAATGTAATGAAGTTAACCTTAATACTTTTAGTAAAGCGTTAAAGTTTCAGGGACTGTTTCACAGATTCCTTTTCTGCCAACTACTGAAGATATCTTTGGGAAGGTCATTGAGGCACATTAGAATAATATGTACTAGAATGCCAGAGTTACTTTTTGTGATTGATATAACATGATTACAATAGTGGTGATATTTATGCCTCTGACATGTCAACCTACTGTTCCTCTGCCACCACCAAACCTTCACAATTTTAAGGCATTTTTTAAATGACATAATGAGAGCTGGAGCCACAGCACAGCAGGTAAGTCACTTGCGTTGAACACAGCCCATCTAGGTTCAAGCCCTGGCTTCCCATATGGTCCCCTGAACTCAAGCCAAGAACCAGGAGTAAGCCCTGAGCACTGCCAGGTGTGACCCAAAAAACAAAACAAAAAAGTTAATATTTTTTAAAAACAAAAGTGACAAAGTGACAGTGCCTTTTTGAATATATAAGTGAGCAAAACCCGTGCCAGGAGGCAGTATGCAACCCACGAATAGGCTTCTCTACCCAGAAGACACATGAGAAAATGAATGACTCTTTCTTGTGAGTTTCGGTGCCAACTGGGCCCCAGTTAGACTCGGGGCTGGGAGAGCTGTTGGGGCTGAGAGGAGTAAGTACTTTACTCCTGCTGGTGTAGAAGCCTGTGACTAAGCAGAGTTTGTGTCATTACACTTAGAGCTTAAATGGCACACCAAAAACTGGCTTAAAAATTCCCAGTCATGTTCCCTAAAAACATACATACGGGTTTTTGTTCTTTAGAAAACAGGATAAATTTATTTCATATCCATTTAATACCCGTGAATCTACAGAAGAATCAAACCCAAGTGCTTGTTCGGACAGAAATGGAGCAAGGTAGAGATTTTCCCTAAACGCAAGCATATCTTTTCTCCACATTCACCCCCAAAGTCGCTGAAATTAGTTGTGAAAATATTTGGAGGCTATGCCAGCCTAAAACTGGCTTATAAAGGAGATAGGTACACGTGGAGATCGGAATTCTGAAGGGGACTTCCGGGTCTTGGAAGAACCTTCAAAGCGACGCTGGCATTCGCATGGCCAGCACGAGTGGGCCTTTCTCACCCCGGCAGAGCCAGGCTGCTCTCAGTCATGAGGCCGGATATGTCATAAGCCACGTTCTTTGCAGTGAGCTCACTTGAAAAGAAGCAGCTCAGCACTGCTGATCAGAGTATGATTTTATCTCAGCACCAATCATAGGGGCTTTCCCTTCTAGTGGTGACCCAGAAGCATGTTTCCCACAACTATCCATGAGGGTCAGACTCTGTCCTGGCGGTTCGCCATGTCGCAGGCTCTTCAGGCAGAGTTCCCAGATCTTTGGGGAAGGCTAAGCAGCGGGGCTCCGAGCTCCAGCCGCAGTGCTCGGCAGAGTTCACTTGCCGCTCCATTCTGTCTCAAGTGGGAGTGGGTCGCATGGCACCTGTCACCTGGAAAACACCGAAAAGATCATTGTTGGGCGATAACTCCAAAGGAAAGCCATCTTTGGTTTTATTTCTTTAAATATTGTATTCTTCAAGCCCCCCCCCCCCAAGAACTCTATGAGTGTTCGGAGGATTTTTTTTCTCATTATGTGGCTATTTACAATTGCCTGTTTGTCCAATGGAAAGCTGCAAAAAGAAAATTTTTATAATTAGAAAATAACTTAGACTATTATCAAAATATTGCGATAAAAATTGATATTTGGGTTCTGAAATATTTTGGTTACTGAGTATCTGTCCCTCTTTGTTCCCTTCTATAGAATGCTAGAAGATGACCTTAAGCTCAGCAGTGATGAAGAGGAGAATGAGCAGGTAAGTTTCTCGTGTTGCTGTTCTTTGAACCTAACATGATGTCCTGACCCAGTTGGCAGCCCTGGATAGGGCCCTAAGTCGGATTCCACTGGGTGTCCTTTTGCTAAATTGTGAGCATCTGTGCTGTTGGGCCAGTCTGTTCAAAACTATCTTGGCTTTTATTTCCCTTCAAACTATCGTTCTGAGGTCAGGGTGTGCCTCAGTGATAGAGTTCTTGCTGTGTATGTATGAGGTCATGAGTTTGATTCTTGGAACTGCCAAAAATATGCAACAGTAACAACAAAAAGCCCTGTGACTGTGACTTTCATGTCATTGAAACTAACAGTGTTGCTTATAAGGAGCGAGTAGATTCAGTGTGAAGTAGAATGCTTTCTGTTTTGCAAAGCTGACTGGCTTTGTGCTGGGACCAGATACCTGTTCTTAACCTCATCAGTAGGCAACAAGCAAGATGTGACATTAAATATTGAGAAGTCTGATACAGATATTATTAACTTTGAAAAGAAGAAAACATAGAGGTGGGCTAAAATGATGAATAAAAAAAGAATGATGCTCAGAATAGCTTGTTTGTCTTAAGTGATAAATATGCTTGAAGTGTTCTCCTCCGGTTCTGATTTATCAACGCGAGACATCAGTCAGAAGTTTATAAATACTCTTCTGATCAGTCAGTTAAGGTGAAAAAAAATATCTAAATAACATTCATCACCTTCACTTCTGCTTTTCAGTAACTGTTTGTATTAAAGCAAGTTTTAAAAATACTAAAGACAAATTTTTTTGACCTTCCACGTCCTTTCTTTGAACCTAAATTGTATTTTGTCAAGTTTGGATAAATGTGATAGATATAAAAACAATTCAGAGAGGTGTTTTGGTGTTTGTTTTGACGTTTTTACATGACACTTGCACTGTTAAATTGCTTTTGAAATAATGAATTTTATACAGCCCTATCCTGGGATGCTATGAAGGGGATTTGGTTGTCTGGAGCAATGTTTCTCAACTTCTTGCCTTCTGTGGTCTCCTTCCCACCTATTTCCCTCACGTGCACCCTCTGTCCAACCGGCTGTTTCCCTAGTCTCATGCCTTGGACCCCCTTTGTGTGATTTTCACCTGTGGTCCCCTAGGGGCTTACAGGAACCACATGGCTCCCAGTTGGGAACAGCTGAGCTAGACATGCAAATGCTTAGAATGTGTGCAGGGGAGAAATAGAAGTTGAAAGTGGTCTTCCAGGAAGAAAGAGCAGACAGTCGCCTGGGTTGTAGAAGGTTTTGTCTATCTGATGAGAAGAGGAAGGTGAGGTAGCGAAGAGGAGTCTGGCTTTGAGACAGAACTTGAGTGTGCAAACATGACCAGCAAGAGCAGGGAGCTTCACGGAGCTTCAGAGGGTTGCTTGGACTTTATGATTTTAAGAAAGTAACCCAATTGACCCATGCAGGGCAGTCACACAGTCTTCATACAACAATCCTGGTGGAACAGCAGAGTTCTTTCACTGCTAAATTAGGTTCCTTGTCTAAAGTAACTATAAGCAAAACAGTATCGTTAGTTTTTTGCCTTTTTTCAGTGAGACTCTCAGAGTGTGGTTCAGACAAAGCATCTCTGGGTGCGGCCCTGGGTGCCAGTCCGGGCATTGCTGGTGGTGACTCTAGTGGCCATCGCACATGGTGTCCCCAGACTTCAAGGGCCAACTGGCACATCTGCAGGCCCTCGCCTTGAGCCCTGGCCCTGCTCAAGGTTCACCAGTCCCAGACCCCTCAAACACCATTTGTTCCTAAGTAAATAAGGGAAAAGCCAATGTATAAGTTCACTTTATTTAAGAAAAAGCATCAGAAATTTTTTCATTCAGCAAACACTTCTTAATTTGGGAATAATTTCCTGAGTTATTTCCAGAAAATATGCCTACTGAAAACTCAATTTGGAAAAATTACTTGTCACAAACACATCACTAAATTAGTAAGAGCTTGGGTTAACCTCATTCGCAACATGTAGTCATTAATAACTCTGGTCCTTCATTCTTGGATTTGGTTCTTGTGTGTATGTATACCTTCCTGTGTTTTTCAGTAAAAGCCATTAACAAAGTGATTTTTATCCAGTAATTCTCTCTTTTAATTAAGATTCCAAGCAGTGGGGTTTTGTATATGATAGTTTAAGTGATTGCTTTAAAATAATAATTATGCTCAGTTATCCTGCTTTGGCCTGTAGTTATACTCTAGTCTAATCACAAAATCATAATTCTCATGCTTTTAAAGAAGACTAATGATAGGTTTTTTTTTTCCTCTACGAGACACAATTATGGTGTGCCCTGAATAAGCACAGATTGGCACACCACAGCATTCAGACATGCTGCATTTTTCAGGCAGTTTGAGCGAATTAGATTGGTGATTTCAGCGGACAGTACACTCATCAGTGCTGGTCAGCGGGTATAAGATTGAAAGCCACTGATATTGAAAATTGTTTTATTACTCTTACTGTTGAGGTCACATGGTTTGCAATTATGTTAATGTTTATGCTTTTACTATGCAAAGTTACTGTACCACTACTAGGACATCAACAACCCTCCACCACCATCCTTATGTAACTCCTGATACACCCCTTGCCCCACTGGCCAATCCCTCAGCCCCTTCTGGCAACCGAGTGACCTTGTTAGAGTTCATTGGTCATTGTCCTTCCCTTTGCTTTGTTTCATTCCATACCATACCTCAGCCAGCATTTGACCTCCCCCTTTATCTTGAGCCATACAGGTTTCAGCAAAAAGCAAGATTTCATCTTTTCTTAGAGCTGAAATGTACATTGTGGTATATATGCACATTATTTCTTATATGTATAGATCACAAATTATTTTCATAATTATGGTACATATACATATTATTTCATTGTGTGTATATATACCACAATTTCTTTGTCCATTAATCTGTTGTTGAGTGTTCATCTTGACCACTGCAAATAGCATCACAGTGAGTAAGTGTTGCATATATTTTTAAATGAATCCACAGATGGCCCTTCATCTTAGCATTCAAATAAATTCTATTTCTTACCTAAAATATGAATGATTTTATGTTCTTAGGGTAAATGCGAATGAGTGGAATCACTGGGTCACGTGGTATTTCTATTTTTAATTTTCTGGGTAGATTCCACTGTTGTCTTTAGAAAATGAACCCACTTGCAGTTTCACCAGTGTTGAATGAGGCTCCGTTTTCTACCACATTCCCCACCAGCACTGCTTGCTTCCAGACTTTCTAATACAAGCCATTCTTGCTGGTTTGAGGTTAATACTTTATTATCATTTTGACCTGCATTTCCTTGATGACCAGTGATGATGAACACGTTTTCACATGTGTTTTTAGCATCTGTATATCTGTTTCAAGAAAGCATATGTTCAGCTCATTTACCCAGTATTTGATAGGATTTTTGTTTTTCCCTTTGTTTTTATTGAAGTTTTGTATGTCTTTGATATCACCTTGTGCCATATGTATGGCATAGAAAGTTTGTCTCCCATTCAATCAGTGTTTTTTAAATTTAAGATATAGTTTCTCTCACCTAGTTTCTACAAGTACAAGTCTTTTGGTTTAATGTAGTCTTGTTTTGTTTTCTTTGAAGCTTTCAAAATCATTAGTGCCCCTGAAGTCAGTGTCATGGAGAGTCTGTTTATATCCCTCTCAATGTCTTTTAATCATTTTGGACTAGTTTTGAAGTGTTTAAACTATTTTGAATTAATTTGTGTATGTGTGAACTAGGAGTAAAGGTAAAGGTAAAGGCCCTCCCGTTGTTCGTCGATTTGCTCGAGCGGGCCCAGTAACGTCTCCATTGGAGAC
>JAOXYA010476267.1:0-16957 GCA_028565675.1 Sorex palustris
AGGTGGAGACTTCGACCCCTCTCTATCAATCAACCAGACTAAAACCCAGCAAGGAAATACTGGCTTTGAAGGAAGAAATGGAGAGAGGGTCTGAGCAGATATATAAATTGCTTTGCATTCCCCAAAAAGCTGAATACACATTCTTCTCCAATCTACCTGGAAGATTCTCCAAAACAGACCATAAAACATGCCTCCATAAAGTCAAGAGGTTAAAAATTGTATCAACTATCTTCCCAAACCATGATGCACTGAAAATAGAAGTCAAGTTAATCACCAACAGAAAGGAAGAAATAACTCAAACATCTGGAAATTAAATAGCTCACTGCTGAACAACCAGTGAGTCAAAGAAGAAATCAGGACTCCTGGAAACGGGGCCGGAGCGATGGTACAGTGGGCAGGGAGCTTGCTTTGCACACGGCTGACCCTACTTCAATCCCTGACATCCCAGATGGTCCCCCGAGCATGGCCAGAAGTAACTGCTGAGTACGGAACCAGGAGTAGCCGCTGAGCATCGCCGGTGTCACACAAAAAGCCAAGAAAAACAAAAGACTCCTGGAAACAAATGAGAATGAGTTCTTAAGCTAACAGAACTTGTGGGGCACAGCAAAAGCACTGTTAAAGAGGAAAGTTCATAGATATAAAAGCATCCATCAGAAGGCAAGAAAGGACCCACAGAAATAACCAACTACAAGTGCACACGGGAACACAGTGCCACGCACAAGCATGTGCTCTCCTGTGGAGTCATCACACGTGTAGGCATGTCCATGAGAGAAGCCCAACGCCTGGCTGTGGGCCGGCTCAGCCAGGTGCCTCCTCTGTGGGCTGCCAATGGTGCCCTCTGGTGGCCAGACCCAGCATGGCAGGACGGAAACTTCTCTATGGCTCCCTGGGTGATGTTAGTTGTCTCCTCCTCCTCCTCCCTCTCCTCCTCCTCCCCCTCCTCCTCCTCCTCCTCCCCCTCCTTCTCCTCCTCCCTAAGCTACCCATGCCCGGCCCCTTCACAGCCAGAGGGAGTCTCCAAACCTATCTTCAAACAGACTGGCCAAGCTCCAAACCTGTCAGCTCCCCAGTCCGGCCACTGCCAGCCATGGTTTCCTGCCCAAAGCTCTCTGCAAATGCTGCTCCCTGGGCCAGGAATGGCTCTGGCCCTGCTGGTTTCTCTAGCCAACTCCTTACCCTCTCAAAGCCTAGCTAGGGAACAAGGAGGGAAGGCACTCCTGGACCTACCCAGCTTCAGCCCACCCCTCTCCTCAGGGACCCCCACTCTGTCCACCTCATGTGCCCTGTATATCAGTCATGCTGCTTCCTGGCAGCGGTGGGTGGTGCCATGGCTTCCACGTGGGGCTGGCTCCAAGCAGCAGCTTCCCTAGACACATGTGTCCCTGTGCTCAGGGTCGGCTTGAGATGGCAGCAGACAGGATAACAGCAAGGATAAGGGAGGGCTCATCAGCCTTCATCATAGGGTACTACTCTCAAGTACCGAGGGCCACACCTGGAGCTGCTCAGGGCTTACTTCTGGCTGTGCTCAGGAATTACTCTTGGCAATGGTTGGGAGGACCATGCGGGATGCTGGAGATCAAACCAGGGTGCAGAGCAAGTGCCTTCCTGCTACACCATCTCTAGTCCCTCAGAGGCCAGCCTCGGGCATCCTCCCTCAATAAGATGCAGGCTTCAGGAGCACCGGGCACTCCTGCCATCCCTGTGGCATCCCCTGCACGTGGTGCAGGTTCACAGAGCCACTGTGGAATAGAGTGAAGCATACAGCAGCCCAGTCAATGCATGCAGTTATCATCTTTCCATTTAACAGATGAGAAAACTGAGACTCAGAGGGATATTTAAGGCTGCCCACCCCTCTAGTAAACACAGAACTTTCCTGCCTTTTTCTCCCCAAACTTCCCAAACATGGTTTGCAGCCCCCTTTTCTGAGAAAAGCAAAACCCCCTGTACTCCTGCCACCGCTGCCTCCTGGAAAGACGCCAGTGCCTTGCTGCTGGTGGAGGGAACATGTCTGTCCTGCCCCATACCCTACAGGGTGACCCCAAAACACAGTAGCTGCCATAGAGTGCCTCTGGGTACCCCAGGACCCCAGCTTTTTCCACACCAAACTGGGAGTAGGGTCAGGTATTGACTGATAAATTTGCACTCCAATCCCATGATTTAATTCTTGATTAATCAGAATAGTTTAGACTGTCATCTCACAGACAGGGAAACCGAGGCACCAGGCTTCTGGCAGCTTGCTCGGTCCTGCGGCCAGGAAGGGGACAGCCCTTCAAACCCACATCAGCAAGGCAGCTTCCAGCCTGTTATCTAGAAGCCTCAGGACCTCGTGGTTAATCTTATCAGCGGGGTACTCAGGAGAAACACTGCAGCCACAGGCAAGTGGCTAACCCCATCCCCCTGAACCCCACTAAAATGACAAATCTCTCAAGTAGGGAAAAGCAAGCCAGAGCTGCCCCCTATCTTTGGTGCACCCAGATGGTGGCTTTCAAATCTGAGGGGTATTCAAGAACATGAGTCTTCAAGTTTAAAGGAGCCCTGAAAGCCCAGCTGATGGCAGGAGAGAAGAAGTAATTTGTGCTTTTTTTTTTGTATGTTTGTTTCTTTTTTTGGAGGGAGGGGGGCACACCTGGCTGTGCTCAGGGTTTAACTCCTGGTTCTATGCTCAAAAATCACTCCTGATGGCTTGGGGGACCATTATGTGAGGCCGTGGATCAAGCCAGGGTCAGATGTATGCAAAGCACGCACCTCACCCACTACACTAACCCTTCAACCCAAGAAGAGCAATTTTTTTTTTTTTTGCTTTTTGGGTCACACCTGGTGATGCACAGGGATTACTCCTAGCTCTGCACTCAGGAATCACTCCTGGTGGTGCTCAGGGGACTATATGGGATGCTGGGAATCAAACCCGGGTTGGCCGCGTGCAAAGGAAACATCTACCCGCTGTGCTATCACTCCAGCTCCATGAAGAGCAATTCTTAACACCTAGAAAAAAGCAATAAGTAAAATGGAAGTAGAGTCAGAGTTACACAGCTCAGCTACAAACAATATTTACAGTCTTGTGACTGTAAACACAAAATACTGATGCATTTAAAAATTGTTATGAAGGTCTGGAGAGATAGTACAGTGGGTAAGACACTTGCTTATCTTGCACATGCCCAAATCAGTTTCAGTCCCTGGCATCACATATGGTCCCTAGAGCCCACCAGGAGTGATTCCCGAGTGCAGAGCCAGGAGTGACCCCTGAGCATCATTGGGTATGACAACAAAAGTTCTTTTTAAAAAATAAAATCTGGGGGGGCTGAAGCGATAGCACAGCAGGTAGGGCGTTTGCTTTGCACGCAGCTCGACCCGGGTTCAATTCCCAGCATCCCATATGGTCCCCCAAGCATGGCCAGAAGTAATTCCTGAGTACATGAACCAGGAGTAACCCCTGTGCATCGCTGGGTGTGACCCAAAAAGCAAAAATAAAATAAAATAAAGTAAAAAATAAAATCTGTTATGAAATGAGATCAGCATTTATGGAAGAGGTGCTGGGATCCATAAGTGAAGTAGTAACACTGTAGCACTGTCCTCCCCTTGTTCAGCTATCTGCTGGAGAGGGCACCAGTAACATCTCCATTGTGAGACTTGTTACTGTTTTGGGCATATTGAATATGCCGTGGGGAGCTTGCCAGGCTCTGCCGAATGGGCGGGATGCTCTCGGTAGCTTGCCAGGCTCTCCTAGAGGGACAATGGAGGAATCGAACCCTGGTTGGCAGTGTGCAAGGCAAATGCCCTGCATGCTGTGCTATTGCTAATAACAAAGACATGAAAAGAGAGAAAGGGGGGGCGAGGAGATGAGGGAAAGAGGAAAGAGGCAACATGGTTGCCTCAAAATAACACTGCTCTGCATTGTCCTCACTTGTTCATCAATTTGCTCAAGTGGGCCCAGTAACGGCTCCATTTTGAAACTTGTTACTGTGTTTGGCATATCGAATTTGCCAGGCTATGCCGTGCGGGCCAGATACTCTCGGTAGCTTGCCGGGCTCTCTGAGAGGGGCGGAGGAATTGAACCGGGCAGGGTAAGGCAGAGCATAAGGCAAACACCCTAGGCTGTGCTATTGCTAATAACAAAGACATGAAAAGAGAGAAAAGGGGGTGGGGGGACGGAAAGAGAAAAGGAGGAGAGGAGAGCAGGTGAGGGGAGAGGAGAGAAGGAGAGGGCATGGGGTGGAGGGGCAGAGAGGTGAGAGGGGAAGAGGGGGAGGGGAGAGGGAAGGAGAGGAGAAGAGGTGAAAGAAGCAGGGCTGGAGCAATAGCACAGTGGGTAGAGCACCTGCTTTGCATGTGACCAAGCCAGGTTCGATCCCCAGAATCCCATATTGGTCCCCCAGCACTGCTAGGAGTGATTCCTGAATGCAGAGCCAGGAGTAACCCCTGGGCATTGGCTGGGTGTGACCCCAAATAAAATACAGTATCTCGAGTCTTCCTTTAAAAAGGGGGAGGAGAGAGGAGCATGGGGAGGGGAGGAGAGGAGAGGAGAAGAAAGGGAGGAGAGGGGAAGGGAAGAGAGAAGAGGACAGGGAGGAGACAGGAGGGGAGGGGGGAGCCGCAGGAGGTGGTGCATGTGCCTTGCAAGTAGGAGACCCCGGGTTCAATCCCTGCACGCCTACAGAACCACCTCACAAAGCAGCTGTAGAAGTGACCCCGATATCAGTAAAAACAGGGGAGAAAGAGCAGCCTAAGCAGGCGCTTGAGAAATGAGGCAGGAAGCGACGGGGGCTGGAGGGGGCTCCACCAGAATGTTAGCTGTGGGAGGAGCAGTCTGGGCTGGTGTGGGGAGCCTGGTCACCCCAGAGCCCTCAGCCGACTCTGCACTAGGCTCCCGCTTCCGGCTGGTCCCAGTATAGTCTAGCCGGCAGGTGACTTGTTCTCATAAGCCTGTGGGACTGTTTGACTTCAACACTCTTACACTTTAACATTATGTGCTTGCATGCTTAAAAAGTCAAAATTAGGGGCTGGAGCAATAGCACAGCATTAGGGCATTTGCCTTGCACGCGGCCGACCTGGGTCCGATCCCCAGCATCCCATATGGTCTCCAGCACTGCCAGCGGTGATTCCTGAGTGCAGAACCAGGAGTAACCGCTGTGCATCGCCAGGTGTGACCCAAAAAGAAAAAAAAACCCTCAAAATTAGGGGCTGGAGCGATAGCACACTGGGAAGGGCATTTGCCTTGCACAAGGCTGACCCAGGTTCGATCCCAAGCATCCCATATGGTCCCCTGAGCACCACCAGGAGTAATTCCTGAGTGCAAAGCCGGGAGTAACCCTTGAGCATCCCTGGGTGTGACCCAAAAAGCAAAAAAAAAAAAAAAAGTCTAAATTAAAATAAGTAGTTACAATTAAATTAAAAACAAATAGTAAACATCAAAAATTGATTTTTTGGGAGCTGGAGAGATAGCACAGAGGGTAGGGCGTTTGCCTTGCACGCAGCGGACCCAGGTTCGATTCCCAGTATCCCATATGGTCCCCTGAACACCACCAGGAGTAACTCCTGAGTGCAGAGCCAGGAGTAACCCCTGTGCATCGCCGGGTGTGACCCCCCAAAAAATTGATTTTTTTTCAGTATTTTTACTTTTCAATAAAAAAAAGTAAACCAAGAGGCTGGAGTGATAATATAGTGCGCAGGGCACTTGCCTTGCAAGTGCCAACCTGGATTCAATCCACAGAATCCCATATGATCTCCCAAGCATAATCAGGGGTGATTTCTGAGTTCAGAGCCAGATGTAACCCCTTAACACCACCAGGTGTGGCCAAAACAAACAAAGTAAACTCAGGTGGCCAGAGACATAGCCTCAATTCCCAGCCTCCCGTCTCTGATTCATATCACAAACCAACAGCTTTTTAAAATAAATGGGCTTATGTCAAATAACTCACTTAGGGGCCAGAGAGGTTGTCTAGTGGGTAAGGCTCTTGTCCTGCTGCTGATCTCTTTGGATTCCTGCACCCCATGTAACTGCCCAGAATCCTGGCAGCACTGCTGAGTGTGACTCTAAAACAAAGAAAAACAAATAAACAAAAGGAAACTTCTAGAAACACCACAAGAACCCTGCACCTAGATAGCCCGAGCAGGAAGGGAGAGGGGGCTGTGTTCAGGGGACTCCTAACTTGGTGCTCAGGAGACCATGCAGGGGCATTTGAGTGGGGACTGCACCAGGGCCACTGCATGTGCCCCGCTCTTTGAGCTGTCTCTCAGACACCAAATGGAACCATGTGAGAGGCCTGCATCATTCGGGGACTCTGGGGCCGGCCTGGCAACCCAGAGCCCAGCAGGGAAAGGCCACCAGTCCCTGGCCAGAGCTGAGGCAGGAAGAGTCCATAAGGGCAGCGACTGCTGGCCCCAGAGCTGACCCCCACCCCAGCCTGCTCACCTCCTGTGCTCTGGGCCGGGGGTGCACACAGAGGCTGGACAGGCGGGGACAGACCCCAGGGGGGATCAGCAGGAGAAGGATGGCTCCAGGCTGGTATCCGCGGCTGGACGGCAACCCCACCCTGAAGGGGTCAGCCAGCAGGACAGAGCTTGGGGGTGAGGGATGGGCAGCCGACTCTGATCTGGGCAGGACCAGGACCCCTTGAGTGCCCTTCCCCGGAGAGATGGAGGATCGGGCCGCCTGGTCCAGGTGAGGACCCATGAGGCCCTGCGGCCAGCACTGTCAGGAGAGGAGCGCTGCAGGATGTGGGTGTGCAGAGATAGCACAGCGGCAGGCACTTGCTTTGCACGTGGTCAGTCTGGGTTCCACCCCTGGCACCCCACAGGGCTCCCCCAGTCATACCAGTAGTGATCCCTGAGCACAGGGCTGGGAGTAAGCCCTAAGGACTCTGAGTTGGCCCCCAAACAAAAACGTGGGGTGCATTTCCTGTTTCCCACCTCCCCCCACAGAGCAGAGAAAGCTTCTCAAGCAAGCATGGCTGTGCCTAGGGGCCAGGAGGGGCCAGACTGAAGAGGAGGCACTGCCCAGGCTCCAGGGTCACCCCAGCCCCGCCCTGGCAACTCCCTTCCTTGGAAACACTTGGTTTCCGGGTCCTTTCCAGCCCAGAGCAGAAACAGGACACGGGAGAAGGGCTTTGGGGGTTGATCTTGGGAAGATGCCATGTAGGAGGCTGGAACATTCTTGGGCTGAAAGGAGAATCTGTTTAGGGGTGGGGGCTGCCAGAGAGTCCTTGAGGCTGTATCCGAGGAATTCATTTCCTATGCTCCCACCCCCCACCCCTGCCCTGGGACCGAGACTGACTCAGACTTCAGGAGGCAGCCGGGATGCCGGCAGGGCACCCAGCCCCACGGCTGTCCTGGTCCTCCCAGCAGCAGGCTCTGCTGGCGCCACAGCAGAGGCAGCTGCAGGCGTCACCTTGTCGCTGGGGCAGTTCAGGGGCAGGGACGGTCCCCTTCCCCAAACACAGCCTCTTCGAAGCTAGGGTGAGCTCCCCTCTGCCAGCCCCTCTGCCATGCTGGAGCCTTCAGGGAAGTTTACTCCCAGCAGCATCTGGACTGCAGTAGGAGGCAGAAGCAAACAAAGAGAAACCCAGCAGCAGAGACCAGAGTGATTGTACAGCCTATAGAGTAGGGAGTTTGTCTTGCACATAGCAGATCCGGCTTCAATCCCCAGCATCCCATATGGTCCCTTCAGCACTGCCAGAAGAAAGTTCTGAGCACTGCTGGGAGTGGCCCAGAAAAGGAAAGGAGGGAGGGAAAGAAAGAATGGAAGGAAGGAAGGAAGGAAGGAAGGAAGGAAGGAAGGAAGGAAGGAAGGAAGGCAGGCAGGCAAGAAAGAAAGAAAGAGGGGCCAGAGTGATAATACAGTGGGTAGGGCATCTGCCTTGCATGAGGCTGACCTAGATTTGATCCCCGACATCCCATATGATCCCCTGAGCACTGCTAGGAGTAATTTCTGAGTGCACCACTAAGAGTAATTCCTGAGTGTAGAGCCAGGAGTAACCTCTGAGCATTGCCAAATGTGATGCAAAAAACAGGAAGGAAGGAAGAAGAAAGGAAGGAGGGAGGGAGGGAGGGAGGGAGGGAGGGAGGGAGGGAGGGAGGAAGGAAGGAAGGAAGGAAGGAAGGAAGGAAGGAAGGAAGGAAGGAAGGAAGTTGCCAGGGGGCAGAAGGGTTAGGTTTACCTTTCAATGTAATTTTCCTACCTAACACCGCTACCAGAAGATGGTATTAGTTTTGTTTTTCTTTGTTTATTTGTTTTGTTTTGTTTGGGGGCTACACACAGCTGGTGCTCAGAGGTTACTCCTGGCTTTGCATTCAGGAATCACTCCTGGCAGTGCTCAGGGGGACCATATGGGACACCAGGGATAACCTGGGTCAGCTGCATATAAGCATGTAAGGCAAATGCCCTGCCTGCTGTTCTATCTCTTGGGTCCCTGGTTTTGTTTGCTTGGTGTGTATGTGGTACAAATGAGTGAACTCAGGGTTTCACACATGTGCAAGCTATGTTCTCTACCACGGTTGCTCTTTTAGTATATATTACGTTATAAAACATATTAACATGCTAACAAAATTAATGGGATTAATGTCAAAGAGAAAAAAATTTTAGGTCCTGTCTGGTGACACTCAGGAGCTGCTCCTGGCTCTGTGCTTGGGGTCACTCCGGGAGTCACTCGGGGGACCATGCAGTGCTGGATAGAACCAAGGCATCCTGCATGCACTCGTCCTTTGGATGATCTCTCTGGACCTCAATCTAATATTCTGATATGTGGAAAATATCATTATATAAACTCTACCTGTTCTTGATAATTCAATTTCTGTCTCTTACATGCAGTAATCCTGGATTACCCAGACTGACAGGACTTGATAGCACCTAGTGACCCAAGATCCCAGATTCTAGTCATATCAAGGACTGCATAGTGCTTTGGGAGCAACAGAGGGTCACAGCCAGAGTCCCCTGATTTGAATCCAGCCCCACGGCTTCATGAGCCTAGAGGATGCTGGATACAGTGCTCTAGGTTTTTTTCTTTAGCCGGTCTTTAAACCAGCATTGCTCAGTAGCCCCCAGCCCCTCACAAATCCCAGCAGATATGCACTAGTCAAAGGTTGGTGATCAGAGATGGGACCATCAACAAAATCACCCCCCTTCGCTTATTTTCTGCTGCCTGTAAACCACCATGAACTCAGTGGCACAAAAGAATGATCTTGAGGGGCCAGAAAGATAGTGCAGTGGGTAGGGTACTTGCCTTGTTGCAGCTGACCACCAGAGGTAACCCCTGAGCAGAGTCAGGAATAAGCCCTGTGTGTGGCCCCAAAATAAACAAAATTGATGTGGGGGATACTCAGGGCTCAGTGGGGTGACCTGTTGTCCCTGATATCGGGAGCCTCTGTTAGAGCCCCCTGGAGGCCCCTTTGATTCCGTGTCCAGTGCCTGTCCCGGGGGACTGCAGGCTGGCCTGCTGCAGCTGTGCAGGGGACCCCCACGTGACCCCTGAACATGGCCAGGGCTTCCCCACAGTACCCAGATAGCCCCATGTCCCAGAGGAACCAGGCAGAAACAACATGACACCCTGGGGACATTTGGACTCACGCCCTCCTCTTGCTTCTGACTGTACTGGGCCAAGCAGCCCACCATTTTGGAGGGAGGGGCAAGGCTTAGGGCCACACCTGGCAGTGCTCAGGACTTCCTCCTGGCTCGGTACTCAGGGATCAGTCCTGATGCTCTGGGGATCATAGGGTTGCTGGGGACTGGACCCAGGTCAGCCGTGTGCAAGGCAAATGCCTTAACCCCTGTACTATCACACTGGCCCAAGGCAATTATTATTATTTTTTAATGTATTGTTTTTAAGGTTTTTGAAAGTTTTTTTTTATTATTATTTGCAGCACAACTTACAATACTGCTCATGCTAGAGTGTTGTCACCAGTGGTAACACAGGGAATGAGGGAGGAAGCCTAGAGCAAAGACTGCTTCCAGCCCTGGGCACCATCCCCATGAGTTCCAGGGAAGATTCCTGGCTTGGAGCAGGGCAGGGAGAGCTGCTGTGACCTGCAGTAGATGCCCAAGGCCCAGCGGCCCCACAGCATGGCCATCAAGCTTCTCCTGAATGGATTTGTTCTGAGGCACAGGAGATGACCTCTAATACCTGAGACTGGAATGAGGAATTGCTCTTTGCAAGAGAGCAAAGTCAGCCTGAACCTCGGCACAGAACAAACCCAATTTTATCCATTTATTTACTTTATTTACTTAGTCCCAGGGCTGGAGTGATAGCACAGCAGGTAAGGCGTTTGCCCTGCACGTGGTTGACCCGGGTTCTATTCCTCTGTCCCTCTTGGAGAGCCCGGCAAGCTACCAAGAGTATCCCACCCGCACGGCAGAGCCTGGCAAGCTCCCCGTGGCATATTCGATATGCCAAAAACAGTAACAAGTCTCGCAATGGAGACATTACCGGTGCCTGCTTGAGCAAATCGATGAACAACAGGAGGACAGTGCTACATTGCTACAGTGCTATTTACTTTTAGTTTCAGGGTCACACCCAGCAATGCTCAGGGGTCATTCCTGGCTCTGCACTCAGGAATCACTACTGGACCATGTAGGAAGCTGGGGATTGAACCCAAGTTGGGGCATTCAAGCGCCTTACCCTCTGTACTATCTCTCCACCACCCCCCCACCCATGCACAATTTTAAACGGAGGAGGAGACACATGCCTGCACCCAGTGGGAGGAATAACAAACTTTGCCCCAGAGTCCAGACACCCCACACTTCTGTAAATTCCCGTGGACATGACCCTTCACAAAACTACCCACAGCACTCATCAGGCTATTAACAAACCTCCCGGAGCAGGGGAGCCAGAGCAGACCGGGATGGGGCAGCAGTGGGGATGCAGGGCTAAGCCAGACCTGAGAAGGAGGTAGAGCTGGTGGGGAGGCATGAATGAAGGCAGAGCCGACAGTGACAGGCTGGGAGCCGTCTCTGGGCTCAAGAGCGTGCCAGCCACAGAGATGAATCCAGCCTGCAGAGAAGGAGGGGTGGGGAGGGAAGACAGTGTGCTTGGTAAAGGTCTGGCTGGGCTGAGCAGAGCCACCTCTCTCTAGTCTAGACGCCAGTGCCAGCTTCTCCACCCGCTCCTCGCTCCTGGAGCAATTCTTGCACCTGCCTCGGGGTCACTGCCCTGTGGGCTGCCTTCACCAACTGCTCAGAGTACTCCAAGACCAGCCTTTCCTGGGGCCAGAGAGAGGAAACCCCCAAGCTTCCAGGCTAGGAGGGAGAAGGACACCGGAGGGCCAGGACACCTGATGGACTGCCAAGAGCCTCCAGGATGGACTTCCGGCCCCCAGTTCCTCCCGTGAGGCCTCGGGAGGGAGACTTATGGGATTCCTCATCTGCTCTGAGCCTATGTCCTCCTCTGTGTGTGTATGCATACGTGTGTGCATGTGTGTGCACGTGCGTGTGCATGTCTGGTGTGTGTGCATGCACACAGTGTGTGATTTATAAAGTAGATACATTTCCTGGAAAGTAGAAGAGAAATAAAAAGGAATTCTTGCATGGGGATGAATTAGTACAGAACTGTCTGCCAATGTTCTCCTCTGGGAAGCGGGGGCATGCATAGTACCCCTTGAAGATTTAGGTGAAGGCTGGGTATGTCCTTTCCGCCTAGTGAGAGCCACGAGGCTTGACACAAAACCAGCCCCTGAGTTCCGGGGACCGAGGAGCATCCGGAGTGGAGGCTGCCTTTTCTGTGGCCTCCTGCTTCTTCTAAGACAGGTCTCAGCTCCACCTTTCCCTTGGGGGTTCTAGTTTGACCCCAAAAAGTACAAGAGCCCGTGGGAGGTACCTTCTAAGAACTGGTGGGGCAGCCAGATGTAGAAAGGGGAGCTCCAAAGCTGCGGTCCAGTGGGGCGGCTGAGTTCCATCGCGAACATGGTGCACGGTTCCCCAGCACTGCCAGGAGTCCTGAGCACCACTGCCCTGCCCTCCTCCCCCCAAATTAAGCTCCTCAAGAGTGGGGCCCTCAGGCCGCGGAATCAGAGAAGACTTCCCTAGGGCTGGAGCAATAAGCCAGTACTTGAGACAATGGCCTTACAGATGGCCATTCCCAGTGAGACACCCAGCACTACATGGTCCCCTGGGTGGGACCCAAATCCACCCCCTCTAAAGTAAAGAAACAGATTCCCAGACAGGAGTTTGAAACATGAAGGGTTTAGAGAAGTGTTTCCCCCAGGTCTGGAGGCAGTCTGAGAGCACATCCTCTCCACTCTCTCTTGGGAGTCCACTCCCCCAGGTCGGTTCCCCAGAAAAGAAACTTTCCACAGTGTCCAGAGGCACTTTTGCTTGTCACAGCCCCCCAGGGATGGCTTCTGGAGGGGAGAGTTCAGGGCTGCTGATCAACAAGTCATCATGCCCAGGCAGCCTTCCCCCAAACAAGACCCCAAACAGGACCATTATTTAGCTCTGTTTTGTTTTTGTCTGGGGGCCACACCCAGCAAAGCTCAGGGCAAACTCCTGGCTCTAACCTGAGGAATTACTCCTGGCAGTGCATAGGAGACCATATGTGCTCAGGCCACATGTGATCACTTCTGGCTGGCCCGGAAGAACCATATGTGGTGCCAGGGATCAAACATGGGTTGGACACATCAAGGCAAGTGTCCTACCTGCTGTACTATCTTTTGGGACCCCGTAGCTCTGACTCTCAGGAGTGCAGGGATGAGACAGCAACTTGAGGGAGAGGAGAGACTAGCTTGCACTGGCTTCATTGGGGATACTTGATTTGCTTATTTATGCCACAAGCAGCAATGCTCAAAGGCCCCTCCTGGCGCTGCACTCCTGGCAGTGCTGAGGGGAACATCCGTATGGGGTTCCTGGTATCGAACCCAGGTCAGCCACATGCAAAGCAAGTGCTCTACCCACTGTACTCACGCTTCGGCCATTTGGGACTTTAAATGGCTATTGGGTCCCATCTCTGGAAAGATGTGAAGGGATGAGGGAAAAGCAAGAGAGTGGGCTGTACTGTGCAGCACGGGGGCAGGAGGGCTGTCCTGTTGGTGCTTAGGGCCCACTCACCATGGTGCTCAGAACAATCTGTGGTAGCAGGGTGGAGCCCAGCGCCTCTTGCTCGTAGAGAGCACACGCAGACCAGCCTCCAAGCCTACTCTCAGCCTGAGAAACAGCTTTACATTCTGGGGGGCTTGGGGGTCCCACCCACAATTCTGAGGCAATTCTGGCTCTGTGCTCAGGGGTCACAAGCTCCTGATGGTGCTTGTGGCACCACCTGGTGCCAGGGATTGAAGCTGGGGCCCCTGCTTGCAAAGCATGTGCTAGAGCTTCTCCACTATCGCCTCGGCCCCCTGAGAAAAATCTTTCCTTTTAATACCCACACCTTGTCCCTTCCCTTCTGGAGCTGTGGCTGCTGCGGTGACCCAGGGTCACACATAAGCGTCACTGTGGTCCTCGCCTGGCTCTGCTCAGGGCATTGTGGGTAGCATTGCAGCATGTGGGGAACAGTCTGCAGCTGTGCAGTCACTGCTGACTGACTCCCCCACAGAGCACTCGCCTACCCATGTGCCCTTGGTGCTGGGCCCTGCACTGCCAGGGAGTATCCTCATGCAAACATTCCCCATGCCTGCAGGTGTGTCTGGGCACCGGGCGTGCCATCTCACCCACACACAGGCTCAGGGGAGTGAGTGAGCCTATGTCCACAGGGGGAGAGCTGTACAAGAGGGTCTGAGAGAGGCATTGTCCAGAGAGGGCGCAGGGCAGAGAGGCATTGTGAGCTTGAAGGGTAAGGGGCTGGGGTAGGCGTGGAAGCCAAGGGGAGTGCACAGTGGAGACGGTCTGAACATCTGGGATGGTGGGCAAGGATGCACCTGGCCCAGGCGTGGGTGCCCCCAGAACTCCTGTGGAGGGGACAGAGGCCCAGCCATCAAGCACTCAGACTGAAGAGATGGCATGCCAGGGGTTCAAACTGGACTTGACCATCAGTTTATGGAGGTTGTCACGTGGCATTGGGAGCCACAGCATGTCATCTGTAAAAAGAGATACGAAAGCTGCTCCCTGAGTGAGACCCCTCATGTGGAGCCTGGTGCCTGAGACCCATTTGGAAGCATAACTGTCACTGCCTGCCCACACTATGTGAGTTGGGAATGAAGCGTGTGGACTGGATCATGAGTGAATGCAACTGGTCTTGTGTAGGAGTCACGCTTTATCTCCCACGTCACTGTCCCCGGGCTGGGGACGCTGGGTGGCCACGTCACCTCTCCAGCCTCGGCGTCTCACCAGGCTGCAGGCAATCAGATGTGGGTGGATGAGTTGGGACACACCTGTGTCTCCATGCACAGAGCCATGGGCCAGACAGACAGGGGAGCGCTGGGCTTTGCTCCACCACATGGCAGGGAGGGCGAGGCTCCTGGTCCCCTCCCCTCCCAGGGGCGGCTTAGCCAAGCAGCCTGGCACAGCTGGTCGGTTCTGATAAAGGACTAATATAAACAACCACAAAAAGGTGCCCCAGGCCCTAGGCGGCTGGTCCCTTGGGGAGATCCAGCTACAGGCATCTAGGAGGGTGTGGTTGGGGGGGGAGGAAAACAGGGGGAGGGATGGAGGGGGGTGCAGGTTTGGGTAAGGAGGAGCCTTCTTGAAAACGCTGCTGAAAATTCCCTGTCCAGAGGTAGAAGGCCTAGTTTAATCCACAATGACCAAACAAAGCAATAAGACTAAGAATGATAGGCACACCCACTCATTGAGTGTTTACGATGTTATTTATGCCTCAAAATAACCCTGAGAGACAAATGCTTGCAAAACACATCTCTGATAAAGGGCCAGGGCACTGACATATACAAGGAATTCTTAGAGCTCAAACATAAGAAAATAAACAACCCAATTAAAAAAAAAAAGTGCAACAGATCTGAACAGACACCTCACCAGAGAAGACAGACAGATGGCCAACAGGTTCAGGAAAAGATGCTCAGCGTTATTAGTCATGGGGGAATGCAAATTAAAATCCACAGAGAGACTCTACTACACACCTATTTGAGTGACTAAAACTCAAAGGACTGACAGCTCCGGGCTCTGGCCAGGATGGGCTCCAACGGGAGCTCACACAGGGCTGGTGGGATGCAAAGTGCTGGTGCAGACAGTCTGGAAAACAGCGTCTTACATAAGATGAAATAGGCCCTTACCCATGACCTAACCATTCTATTTCCAAGACAAAAGGAAACCCTATGTTTATATCCCCCACCCCTACCCCAAAAAGGTGTGCAAATATCAATTGTGACTTTATTCATTATAACTAAAGCCCAGAAGTAAAACATAACATCCAAGAGTTTGTGAGCAATAAGCAAATGATTCCATCCATGGATGGAATGATCCTGGTCAGAAAAGAGAGGAACTCCTGCAGAGCCACAGGACGGTGTGCCTGTATGTTATGCTGATTCCAAGAACCAGACTGGAAAGGTGACATTCGGGGCTGGGGAGAAAGCTCAGTGTGCTGAGTTGAGATCTGTCTGCAGGAGGCCCAGGATCAATTCCTGGTACTGCACGATCCCCCACCAGGACCACCACAAGTGACTCCTTCTGGGAGCTCCTCCTGAACACTGTTGGTGTAACCCCAAAATTAATAGAATTAAAAGGATGTTCAGGGGGCCAAAGAGACAGTTCCACAGGTAAGACACTTGTCTTGTGCACAGCTCGTCCCAGTTTGATGCACAGCAAGGCCTATGGTCCCCTGAACACCACCAGGAGTGGTTCCTGAGTTCAGAGCCAGGAGGGAGCCATGAGCACCACTGAGTGTGGCCCAAAACACCAATCAACAACCAAGAAAGGTAAACTTGAGTCTGCTCCCATTTGCAAACTGTTCAAGAAAAGGCCAAACCACAGAGACACAAAACCAGATCTGTGATAACCCAGGGTTAGACCTAAAGTGGGGTATACAGGAAGGGATTCAAGTACAGAAAGGAAATTGCCAAAGGGGCATAAAAGAAATTTGGAGATAATAAAAATGTTCTGTATGATGTGTGTGGTAGTGTTAGACAACCACATACATTTCTAAAAAATCATCACCCTGGGCCCACGAGACAGCACAGTGTATAAGGCACTTGTCTTCTGCCTAGCAGCATGTGGCTCACTGGGTCCAATCCCAGCTCCAACACCTCCCTGCCAGGAGACCTTTGGGAAGCTCTCACAACTGCCCTACTCTGGGGTGGGTATAGGGGGTAAAGAGGCCTGCACCTACAGTGCCCAGCACGAGCTGGCATGTAAGCTGCACTGGGGGAATTTACTGCTGATATTGCTCTCAGAGACACAAACACCTGCATCTAAGTACAGGGGCCAGAGAGACAGTACAGCAGAGAGGGCGCTTGCCTTCCACACAGCCAACCTGTGTTTGATCCCCGGCATCCCATGTGGTTCCCTGAGCACCAACAGGAGCAATCCCTGAGTGCAGAGCCAGGGGTAACCCCCAAGTATTGCCTGGTATGATCCACAAAACCAAAAACAAAAGCCCCTAAGTTTCCAGCAAACGGTAACTGGTGAGATCACTGTCATATCCACAAGAGGAAAGAGTCAGCAGCTGAGACAAAGATGCTACGTTTAGATGTGACCCAAATAGCACCAATGAAGGACTGTGTCCAAGAGAATGGTGAGGGTGCTGTCATCTGTGAATGACGTCACAAACACTCATCCAGGGACGCCACCGCAAATGTGCAGAGAGCAAGGCCAACAAAAGCCTGACACACTGAAGCCTGGGCCTTCTGCAGCAGTCTTACACTGTAGGCTAGCCTGCTCACGGGGTGAATGAGGAGACACTCGACAGTAGTATTTGTGCACATTTATGTGTGGAACATTCTGGAAACTTTAGAGTTGCTTCCCTGATGATGGCCAGATTACCTGGGAAGACAGAGGCAGGGCAAAAAGGAAGACAGTTGGGGCTGGAGCAATAGCACAGCGGGTAGGGCATTTGCCTTGCACGCAGCCAACCTGGGTTTGATTCCCAGCATCCCA
>JAOXYA010476273.1:0-16956 GCA_028565675.1 Sorex palustris
CAGATGGGGGGGGGGAAAGGCCGGGGGGGACAGGTCTGGGGGGAACAGGTCCGGGCGGGACAGGCCTTGGGTGGGGGACAGGCCAGGGGGGGAAAGGCCTGGGATGGGCAGGCAGGCTTGTCCCCCCCCCCCACCGTGTGACAGGGCTGGGATGCTCAGGCCTGCTTCTTGCCAGACAAGTTTGCCGCCCTTCTGGTGGTCACTGACTCCAAGGGTCACTGGCCCTACCCTGGGCACGCGGCTCTGCTCCTGCATCCCGCCCTGGCCAACCAACTTCCCGATGGACAGTGAGCAGCCTGAGGCTGCCCTGACCACCCCTTGCCCCCCGCGCCTGGTGGGGTCAGCAGATGGGGCCTGACGTCGGGGGCCCCTCGCCACGGGGACACTCCTGGCCTGACCCCGCCCCCCCCGCAGGGTACCTGTGCCTCTACGCGGAGAAGGATGAGCTGCTCGGGGCCACCCTCATCCTTGCCTGGGTCCCCAACGCCCGCATCCAGCGCCAGGACGAGGAGGCTTTGCGCTACGTCACCCCCGAGGGCTCCCCCGTGCACAGGGGCCCCCGCCCGCGGGCCCGGCGCGCCCAGAGCTCAGGGGCACCCCCTCCGGCCCCCCGTGATGACGACATCCTGGCGGTGGCGCAGAGCCTGCAGGAAACACTGGCCGTCGCCCCCGCGGAGGCAGCTGAGGACGAGGCCTCACTGGACCTGTCGGCTGGCCTGAGCAGGACCAGCTCCTTCGACTCGGACTCGGCCTTCTCATCCCCACCCTGCCTGTCCCCAGTCAGTGCCGCGCTGGCCGATGGTCCTGTGTTCCCCGAGGGCGACAGCGGGTGAGTCCCTACCCTGGCCGGCTGCGTCCAGCCGAGTGTCCAGGTCACCTGGGCCGTCCTGCCAGGCACCCCCACCCGCGTCTGGGCTCTCCTGAGACTTGTTTTGCTTTGGGGACATGCCCAGCAATGCTCAGAGCTTACTCCTGGTCTGTGCTCAGGGGCCACGCGTGGAGGGGCTCAGGGGACCCGGCAGCCTGCAAGGTCAATGCCTGGCCATCGTGTTGTATCCCTCTTTCAATTCCAGCTGATAGCACTGCCCTGCATCCAGCCGGTGCAGTGCTCGATCCTGCGTGCCTGGGCACTCTCTAAACCCATGAGTCAGGTCATTCTGCCGTGCCCAGGAGGGGAAAGTGAGGCTCAGAGAGGGTGAGTAGGGGCTGGAGAGATAGCACAGCAGGGAGGGCGTTTGCCTTGCACGCATCCCACCCGGGTTCAATTCCCAGCATCCCATATGGTCCCTGAGCACCGCCAGGAGTAATTCCTGAGTGCAGAGCCAGGAGTAACCCCTGGGCATCGTCAGGTGTGACCCAAAAAGCGCAAAAAAAAAGAGGGTTACTAACTTCCCAGGGGTCACACAGCTGAGTGCCGCTAGGTGGGTGTTCCCAGGCTTCTGCAGAGAGGAGCTGGGAGCATGGTGGGAGGCGTCTGCTGAGTCCTTCCGGGCCCTGAAGAGGGACAGGGGGCTGTCATCACAGGAAACTGACACGGGGCAGGGGCCTTGGGGTGGGGGGGCGCCTCTCGCTGGGTTTGGCCAGAGCTCCCCCTGGTGGTGCCACACTGACAGTGCAGCCCACCCGCCTGAGGCCGTGAAGGGTCTTGGGACGGGACCGGACTTGGGAGACAGTTTGCCTGGACCTGCCTGGCCAGTCCCTCTTCGGCCCTCGTCTTTCGGCTTGTGAGTTACGGACGATGGTCTCCGCCGTGCCCCAGGGGCCTTTCCCAGTCCTGCTACTTCTAGAAGTCCCCCTAGCTCCCATGTAAGCAATGTCGGGCACCCACATGTCCTTGAATAGTGTCCCCACCTTTAGAGGGGGGCCACTAAGGACCCCTGGGGCCCCGGATCAGGGAGAAGCAAGCCCTGTTACATGCAGGGCAGAGGGGGCCGGAGCAGTCAGACATCAGGCACTTCCCTCGCACGTGTCCACCTGGGTCAGACCCTTGGCCCCCGTATGGCCCCCGGTCCACCAGGAGTGGGACCGGGACTAAGCACTGAGCACACCGGTGTGGCCCCAAACAAGCCAAACATGCAGGAAAGCTAAGAGCACAGGTGTGGGCGGGTCCCTGAGAATTCTGGGGTGGTTGTAGGGTCCCCGATCCTGGGCCTGCATTGAACTGGGAGAGACCCCCAGGTAAGGGTGAAACACGTGGAACAGACAGCTGACCCTGGCGCTGCCCAGTGCCGGTGGCCCAGTGGCCTCTGCCTCTCCCCGGTGCTTGAGCCTCCACGGCCCGCCCGAACACAGTTCCCGGCTCTGTACCCCACCCCCGCCCCTCCAGCCCCGCGCCCATCCATGTCCCTACGCACCGCGCACTACTCGTCTCTGTCCCCTGCGCCTGCCTTGCCGTGGACGCCGGCCTGGCTGCTCTCCTCGCTGGGTAGGGGTCCCAGGTGGGTGTGTGCCGCCGGGGACCCTGGGCCCTGTGGGCTGGTTCTGACCCACCTGAGTTCCCGGCCCCCGAGGCAGGCCAGGCCGCGCGCGCGCCCTCTAGTGGCGGAATCTGGGAACCACACGCGGACGTTGTGCTTGCACCTGGGGCTGGACGGAGGGAAGGTTCCCCCCCTCCGTGGGGAGGCGTGCGGTAACGTGGCGCATGGTTCACCGCGAGGCTGAGGGCCTAGAGATGTGCACGGGGCACTGCCAAGTCCCCTGCCCACCCCTCCCCAGCACAGAGGAAGGCCCCGCCTGGTGAGCGGGCGAGGACTCTAGCGCCGAGGGAGGAGGTGCGGTCAGTGTGCTGTGGCCCCGCCCCTTTCCGTGTGGCCCCGCCCCATCCCAGACTGGCCCCGCCTCTCGGTGTGTGGGCCTGCCCTTCTCAGACTGGCTCCGCCTCTCAAGTGTGATCCCGCCCCTCTCAGGCTGTGGCCCCGCCTCTTGGGTGTGGCTTTCCCGTATCTTCCCACAGAGCAGTGGGCACTCCCAGGGGTGGGGAGCTGTGGGGGATAGACCAGCGCTGCCCTCGTCCAGTGTTCTGACAGGGAGCTGCCTGCTCAGCGGGAGGGTGGCCCACGTGGCCTCGTGTGAACCCTGTGTGAGTCCTGTGTGGGCCCTGTGGGCCCAGGTGGCATCAGCTGTTCACTGCAGCCCCCTGGCCAGAACCAGCCTCTTCTCTGGAACTGTCCTGGGAAGTCGGGGTCTCAGGGATGAGGGCAGGTATGAGCTGGGGAGGAAAGGAGTGTGAGGCCCACCCCAACCCACTGACCAGCCGACAGCACCCACCTCATGGCCATTCCCAGGGCTTGCGCGAGGTCCGGTTCCCTGGAAGGGCCCCATCCGACTGCCGGGCCGGGGACCTCTGTGTCCCCAGGAAGAATGCAACCTGGCGGGGGCCTGCTGCCGTGGGGACCGGGGCAGGGCAGCACAGGAGCGGGGCTGCAGAGCGCTGGAAGGCTCCTGAGTGTGCAGCTGCCCCAGTTTGATGCTACTGATGTCACACCCACAGAGAGTCTGGCCAAGTACACGCCCAAGCAGCCCCCTGGGCTTGCACCCACTTGCGCTGGGTCTGCAAGAGTCATGAGTGTGCAGGGGTGCAGGGGTGAGGTGTTCAGGGGTGCAGGGGTACAAGGGTTCAAGGGTTCAAGGGTTCTGGGGGATGCAGGGATACAGGGGTGCAGTGTGCAGGGGTGCAGGCGAGTGCTGGCAGGTACCAGTGTGTGTAGGCAGGTACTGGCCCATGCAGGTGGTATAGGGGGTACCGCTGTGTGCCGGCCTGTGCAGGTGTGTCCCAGCCCCCGGGGTCGTGTTAAGGTGGGGGCGCAGTCGGTTCTTCGGGGCAGACTCAGGGCTGCTCCTGCGTTCGTCCGTCCTCAGTGCTGACATCTGTGAAGCTTCGGCCCCCTGGTTCACGTGCTGTTGTGCCTCAGCAAAGCCACTGTTTGCAGGAGCTGGTGAGCATGTGACTGCACTGGTGGTCCTCTCGTTGTCACGGGGTCTTGGAGCTGGGCCCCCAGGGCGTGTGTGGGGCCTGAGTCCCACCTGGTGCCCAGGGAAGGAGAGAACTGTGTTCTAGGGCCAGGGCCAGGGTGCCCTCTGCCAGTCCAGAGGCCCCACGGGCACCCTACAGCCCTCCCCGCCCTGGGCCTCAGGTGCCTTCAGACTCGGAGGTCCTGCTGTGCCCTTCTCCTCTCCCGTCTGGCACGGGCTGGGTTTAGTTCTGCGAACCCAGGGCCAGAGCCCGGCCATTTGCCTCTGAGCTGCCTCCAGCTGCCTGGCTGGGATGCTTGGACTCCAGCACAGTGCTCGGCCTTGCAGCCAGGATCAGTGGCCATCTCTGTGTGTGCCCACCACCATGTCTTATAAAGCAGGAAGAGAGAGAGAGAAGAGAGGGAGGGAGAGAGAAAAGGAGAGAGGGAGGGAAAGAGAGAGGGATGGAGAGAAAGGGAGAGGGAGAGAGAGAAGGAGGGAGGGAGAGAGAGGGAGAGAAAGGGAGAGAGGGATGGAGAGAAAGGGAGGAGAGAGAAAAGGAGAGGGAAAGGGAAAGAGAGAGACAGGGAGAGGGAGAGGGAGGGAGGGGCCAGTTCATCCCTGGAGAGCCCAGGTGGTACAGGTGGGCATGCAGGGCACTCCTAACCCTAACCCTGCCTGGTCCCTGGTGGATGGGCTCCACCTGCCGCCGCATGTGGTCCCCTGAACACCTTCACTAAAACAAAATACCAGACAAGTTTCGCGGGGCTGGAGGGGTTAGGCTTCTGCGTTTGGCCGCCACGACTCGTTCGCTGGTACCGTGAGTGGTTCCGGGCCTGCCAGGACGACCCGGAGCCGAGAAAGCCCTGCCAGCACCGGGGCCCGCAGAACGGAAACCAGAGCACTGTCCAGCGGGCAGGCGAGGGAGAGGGCTGTCTCTGCTGTGGGGGTCCCGTGTCCCTGGCCCCAGGGGTTCTGTTCCTGTTGCGGGGGTCCCGCATCCCTGGCGCCAGGGGTTCTGTCCCTGCTGTGTGAGGGTCCCACGCCCCTGGCTCCTGGCGTTTCCAGTTTCTTCACGTCGTGGCCCCACAGCGCCCCTGCTGGCCCTGCAGCTCACTGCACCCCTTTGCTTCTGGGCGCTTCTCAGTAAGGTTGAGCCTGGCGGCCTGGACAGGTGTTGTGGGCTGGCGGTGTGGACAGGCGGGCTGATGGCATGGACAGGCGGGCTAGCGGGCTGAGCCCTGCCGTGCTGGACCAGGCCCGGGGCCTCTCCTCTGACCCGCGCCCTTCCAGCCTCGCCCATTTCCTGCACATTTTCCACGTGCCCTGACTGCCCCGTTCCTTTGTCCTGGGTGGTTGATGGTTACTGGCGGGTCAGGCGCATCTGTTCCCCCTATGGGGGAGGGGGGGTTCCGCCTCCTCTCCCCCTACAGCTCTTCCTGGAGGCTCTTTCTCACCTGCTCCCGCCGCGGCCGAGACCCCCCCCCTCCAGAACCGCGGGGTCCCGGCCTCATGTGGTTGCAGGTTCCTGATGCAACCCCAGGGGCTGTTGCAGGGTGCTGTTCCGGGAGCTGCTCCAGATGCGGGGACCGCTCTTGCATCAGCGCCTGGCGGGCTCCGAGCCCCCGGGAGCTGGCGCTGGGCCTCGGGGGACCCAACCTGCTGGTGCAATGTAACACAATATCTGATGCAACCCTGGGCGCAGGCTGTGACCCCTGTGACCGGAAGCTTCCGGGCCGCTGCTGCGTCCTCCCCATGTGATGTCGGGGACAACAGGCTCCTGGGGGCTCTGCCCTGCCCCTGCCACGGGACCCCCATGCCCAACAGGGTGCCCAGGCCACAAGGTCCCCAGGGTAACCCTGCCCAGTGACTGCTCCTGGCTTTCTGGGGGGCACTGCGGTCTGGGTGCAGGGGGGCCCCTTCCCTCGTGTTGTTCTGTGCTGCCAGACGCAGGGTGTGGGCCTGGGGGCTTCCAGCCAGGAGGGGCTGCTGGCGGTGGCGGCTTGGGCTGTGTGCATGTCCAGCACCTCTGCTCCCTGTGACCCCCGGCCTGAGCGCAAACTGCCTGGCCACCTGGCCTGGCTGGTCTTCCAGGACTGGTCCGGGCCCCCTCTTGCTGGGTGACCCAGAAAATTGTCACTGTTTGGTTTGGACCTTGGGCCCCCAGAGCCACTCAGGGCTGACTCCTGCTCTGCACTCAAGCTCATTCCTGGCGGCTCAGGGATTGACCCCGGGTCGGCCGCGTGCGGAGCAGATGCCCCGATCCCTTTACTCACTCTCCAGCCCCAAGAGTAAATGTTTAAAAAGAGAGTTGGGAATGTTCTGGAAGAAGGGCAAGGGGCTCTCTGGCGGCCTCTGGCAGAGACCCAGGGGTGGGGCTAGTGGGGGCGCTGGGTCGCGGGTGCCTGCTAGCGGCTCTTCTGCCTCTGTAAATATCCAAACACTGGGGGATTATTCAGGGGCCCTGGCAGGCTGCAGGGAGGGGTTCAGTGAGCGCGGGCTGGTGGCAGCCACCCTTGTGGCGCTGGTCCCCTCCTGGGCCTGTCTGCGGCCACATCCCGCCCTGCTGGCTCATGCCAGTGTCCCTGACGCTGGCTGGAGGGGGCAGGTGGAACCCAACTTCCCACTCCGCGGGCAGCTTCCTGGGCCCTCAGGCCCCAGCCAGGCCCCAGGCTTGGGCCCCCTGGTGGACACAGCGCCTGGACGGGCGGGGAGGGCTGGCCGGCCCGCACGGCCCCCAGGCTCCGGAGTTTAGATGCTGGACACGGCCTCACAAAGGCCGCATTGAGCCGAGACGGGTCGGGCACAGCGCCAACAGCGCAGGAAGCGGCTCGCGGCAGGAACTCGGCCTCCAGCGGGGCCCCGTGGACACACAGAGTGGACGGGAGGGCCGGGCACCAGCACCCCGGGAGTCCCGGCCCTGCTTGTGGGCAGGGGGGAGTGGGCGTAGGCTGGGTCTGGAGGGCTCTGCTGGAAGGGGCAAGGCGGGGCACACAGAGCTCGCGGGAAGGGCCAGTCTGAGCCCCCCGTTCCTCACCTTCCCAGAGGCTGTGACGTCACTCCAGCCTGTCGAGGACACACAGGGACAGGAGCTTGTCCGGGCCTGTCGGGGGACGCAGGCCGCGGGGGCTGCAGAGTCCCCCTGCTGTTAGGGGCCGGGGCACTCTCCTGGGCACCCCCTGCCCTGGGCGCGTCCGGTACCAGAGCAGCCAGCACCCCTGCCCCTGCTGCCTGGCACTGTGCCCCCACCCCGCGTCTGCAGGGATTTCCAGGTCGCCTGGCACACACCTTGGCTCAGTCCATCTGTCCTGGTGCCCGGGCTGGAGCCAGGCAGCCTGTGCCACTTGACCCTCAGACTCCGCCGGTGGTCCCTGACCATTGGCTGGAAGCAGCTTCCGGTTCCTCCTGACCATTGTCTGGGGTCTGCGCTGAGAAGCCAGACTGAGGGGTGAGCAAGTGTCTCGTCCAGGGCCTGCGGCTCTGCCTGAATTTGCCCGCCACTGCCCGGGAAGCGTGGGATGAGCCGGGTCTTCCCCGTGACTCTAGGGTACCTGAGCTGACTCGCGTCCCTGGGTCCAGGCCTCCTGGCCCCGCAGGGATGGCAGCTGTCCAGGCAGGCCCCAGGATCTGCTCAGGCAGTGGAAGCCCCAACTGGACTCTGGTGTCCCCTGATCCCCGCTGGGTGCAGCCCCTGAATGACCAAAGACCCAGAGACTCCCCTGCAGTCCTGGGTCCCCTCTGCTGGGCTGGGCCTGGGGATCCTCCTGCCCCGACAGACCCACAGAGACAGGTGCTGGGGGCTTCCCTGCATCTCAGTCCATGGAGACCTCAGCCTGGAGGGAACCTGCCGCCCCCACCCCATTTCCCTGGGTGCCAAAGGTGATAGGTGGGTGGCCGCAGTGTCCCGTCCACCGTCCCTGGGTGTGTGAGCCCGGCTTTGTGGCATGGCAGGTAGGTGCTGCGCCCGCCACAGGTCCGGGGCTTCCCCACTGCTATTGATCATTCTGTTTTATTTATGGGCATGGTCCAAGAGGGGCATCATCTACAAACGCCTTACGGGGAGAGCCAGTGACCAGCCAGGCCTCCTACTGCTCCCCACGCCCACCGATCTGTCCTGCCCGCCCCATGCCTGCTCCTTTCTCCTGCCAAGCCCATGCTCCAGGCCCACAGAGTGGGGGAGGAGGGCCCTGGCCGGACACAGGATGGAGAGCACTCAGGAGGGAAGCCCGACAGGCCCCACCCGTCGCATGCCTTGGAGCAAGCCCTGTTGGCCGCAGTCTCTCGAGCACTCTCCCTTCGGCCCTGGGCACCGGCTGGGCTCGTGACAAGTCAGTGGGTGGGCAGGAGCGACTCTGTGGGTGCTCGTCCGAGGGACATGCGTGTGCACACATGTACATATTCGCTGTGCGTTTCCCTGTGTGTGCATGTGTGTGGTATGTGCATGGGTGTGTACACATGTGTGTGTTCGAGATGCGTTTCCTTGTTTATGGGTGCATGTGCACGAGTGTGGTGTGTGATGCGTGTGCACACAAACTGTGCATGTTACGTGTACATGTTCCCAGAGCTTGGGCACCTCAGGGGGCAAGAACCAGCCTCAGGCCCCAGCACCTCTGAGGGATACTCAGACCCACCGCACCAGACTTTTGGGACCACACCCGGCGATGCTCAGGACTGACACCTGGCTCTGCACTCAGGCATCACTCCTAGTGGTGCTCAGGGGACCCTATGGGATGCTGGGAATCGAACCCAGGTGGGCCGCGTGCAAGGTGAGGCCCTCCCGCCGGCCTGTGGCTGGCCCAGCGCTCTGTGGCCTGCATGTGTTTCTCACTGAGCTTCTGGCTCATGTGGCAACTCCTGGGTTGACCTTTGAGGACCCTCCAGGTGTCTCTTGTGGGCTGCTTCTCCCCCGGCGAGGCAGGGTGGGTGTGGGGGTTCTGCGTAGCCAGTCTCTCCCCTCGCGCGCGGCAGCCAGCGCTGTGGGTCTGGCCGTGCCCAGAGGCCAGCGGGGTCGTGCATGGCCATGTGTCTGGGGTCAGTCTCTCCCAGCCGAGCTGCCTCCCCACAACCTCTGCCCTTTTTTTTCTTTTTGGGTCACACCAGGCGATGCTCAGGGGTTAGTCCTGGCTCATTCACTCAGGAATTAATTACTCCTGGCGGTGCTGGGGGGACCATATGGGATGCTGGGAATCGAACCTGGGTCGGCCATGTTGGCTGCGTGCAAGGAAAACGCCCTACCCGCTGTGCTATCGCTCCAGCCCCAATCTCTGCCCTTTCACCTCATTTTTCCATTACCAAAAAAGCCTTTCACTCATTCCTTCTTTTTTTTTTTTTGCTTTTTTTTGGGTCACACCCAGCGATGCACAGGAGTTACTCCTGGTTCATGCACTCAGGACTCACTCCTGGCAGTGCTCAGGGGACCCTATGGAATGCTGGGAATCGAACCTGTGCGCATGCAAGGCAAACGCCCTACCCACTGTGCTATTGCTCTAGCCCTCACTCATTCCTTCTTAAAGAAACGGACTCAACATGAGATACACAGTTATGGGCTGTTCATTGTTGGGTTTCATCATGGGACTGGGACGAGGCCCCTGTAACGGGGATGGCCGGAAACTCAGGACGAGGGCCCAGCTGGCAGGGGTGGGGGTGTCCTTGGGAAGCTCTCAGGTCCGAGTGGGTGACAGAGGGGAGAAGTGCCTGTCGCAGAGACCCGGGATGCACAGAGGCGGGCGTGGGGCGGCCGTGGTGTCTTGCCTTGGTGTCGCCGCGGCCTTAATGTTTTGGATTTGCCCATCTGATTTCTGTTCCGGGCGTTGGGTCAGACCAGTGGCTGTTTCCCCCATCCCGGGGTCCCCTGCCACACCCCGAGTCCTTGCACCTCGAATCCTCACCACCCTTGGCTGCTCCCTGTGGGTCTGTGTCCCAGGGTGGCCGTTGCGCCAAGGTCCCAGAGGCAGCTTCCCTAGGCTGGGGGTAAAGGAGTGGGAAGGACAGGTGTTGGCAGAGTCGGGGCTCGTTCCAGGTCTGGGTCCCGGTCACTGAGCATGTGTGGCCTGGGGTCACATTGGGGAGGCCCCTGCTATGCCAGCTCGGAACCACCAAGGGGACTGCAGCCCGGCCTGTATGATGTGGGGGGAGAGGGAGAGAGAGAGAAGGAGACAGAGGGAGAGAGAGGGGGGGGGAGAGATGGAAGAAGGGAGGAAAGAGAGGAGAGTGAATGAAAAAAAAGTAAAAAGGAAAGAAGACAGACCAAAGGAAAGAGAAAGAGAAGGATGGAAAGAGGGAGAGAAAGAGGAAGGAGGGAGGGAAGGAAAGGAAAGATCGCCGGGCTGACTTGGTAATCGCTGGCCTGACATTTTTCGTGGGGGTCACACCGGTGGTGCTCAGGTCACTCCTGGCGGTGCTCAGGGACCATGTGGGATGCCAGGGATTGAACCTGGGTCAGCTGCATCCTGCTGTAGTCTCACCCCGGCCCTGGCCTGGCTTTCTTAAGGTACCGTCCACGGACCAGGGACCCCCGCACCTCAGCCACGACCTGTCGCTCCACCCACTCTGGTGTCCCTTTGCTGGTCTGGCCTGCATGTGCCAATGACCGCCCCACTGGTCTTTGCAGGCTGGTCCTGTCTCTGGACACTTCGTGGGTCCACGATCTGGAAGAGCCTCCAGGTGTGTTGCTGCCCGACCCCTCTGCAGCACGGGCCCCCTGGGGGCCCAGAGATGCCCCTGGTGGTGCTGTCGAAGTGTGTGTGGGACCTGTGTCCCCTCCTGCCCTGGCCCACACGCGTGCCACCCCTCCCCCATAGTGCCCCTCCGCATCTCCTTTTCTCCTCGTGGGGCTCGGGTCTCACTCCTGGTGGGCTCAGGCTGCCGCACCAGGCCATCCCACCCGCTGCCCTCCAAACCCACTTTTCCTTCCTTTCCAGGGGAGGGGCAGCCCAGCGGTGCTCAGGGCTCACTCCTGGCGGGCCTGGGGGACCCCATGGGTGCTGGGCATCAAACCCAGGTTGGCCTTGTGCAGGGCAGGCGCCCTCCCGGCCGTGCTAGCGTCCACCTGCGCCCCCCCCAACAGCGGCCTGGTGGGCTTGCCCGGTTGGTGGCACACTCTGGCTTTGAGAGTTGCTCCCGTGTTCGTCCGTCCCTCCTCCCCTCGGCCTGCACTAAAGGGGGTCAGCTGAGCGTTCAGCCCCGCCTCTCATCCTGTCTGAAGGCCAAGGCCACTGTCCTCCCACCCGGCGGCTTCCGGGCCCTTCTTGCTCAAGGCCACAGCCCTTTCCTCTGCCGCTTTTGTGTGAGCGTCCAGAGTTCTGCCCGTGGCTCCGAGCTGTGTCGCATGTGCATGTGTGTGTGTATGTGTGTGTGTGTGTGTGCTGGGGCCCCCTCGTATGTGCAGGACATGGGCTGGGGTCACACGCCTCCTTGCTCTGCTCCCGGCCTGTGTCCTGTCCTAGTTTCTCCTGGGGCGTGTGCCGTGTCCGTGGAGCGGAGTGGGTGCAACCCCCACCCCAAGAAGCGTTCTCTCTGGCGCCGGGTCGGTGGTCCCTCACAGCCCGC
The DNA here is from genome assembly GCA_028565675.1 of Sorex palustris. Taxonomy (NCBI): domain Eukaryota; kingdom Metazoa; phylum Chordata; class Mammalia; order Eulipotyphla; family Soricidae; genus Sorex; species Sorex palustris. Next base: position 11,500 of record JAOXYA010476273.1, read on the forward strand.
GCGAGTGTCCTCCCGGGGTGCAGCTCGGCGTAACACAAGGACGAGTTGCCTATTTGTTTTTGCGTTTGCATTACTTTATTTCGTTCTGGGCCACAGCGAAGCTCAGGGACCCTGAGGCCCCGACAGGTCCCAGCCCAGGTTGTGCCGTTCTGTGTCTTTGGTTTTTGGGTTTTGTTCTGTCTGGGGCCACTCCGCCTGGCCCTGGGCTCAGGAATCACCCTGGTGGGGCTCGGGTGGACCCTGAGTGGTGCCAGGGGTTGAACCCGACTGTAAGGCCACAGGTTTTTTCTGCTGTGGATGGTTCTAAAAAGTTTCTAGTGTCAAAGATAGCTTAATAGAACATTCCAGAGCCACAGTGAAAATTGTGTTCATGGGGGGCGGGCACAGCAGGAGGCAAAGAGGCAGATAGCAGGGTGGGGTGTGGGAGTGGAAGGAAGTGAGGTCCAGAGCACCCACCGTCGGGCGGGGGCTGAGGGGTGCCCCCCCCTCCCCATAGCTGCCCACCTGCCTGCCAGCTCAGGGGCTGCCCAGTTTCTTACTTTTCTTTCTTTTTCCCTGCTTTTTTTTTTTTTTTTTTGCTTTTTGGGCCACATCCAGTGATGCTCAGGGCTGACTCCTGGCTCTGCACTCAGGAATTACTCCTGTGGTGCTCAGGGGACCCTATGGAATGCCAGGGATCGAACCCGGGTCGGCTGTGTGCAAGGCAAATACCATACCCACTGTGCTGTGCTGTGCTCCAGCTCCAGGGCTTCCCAATTTCCTCCACCTTTCCCCGAGGGCTGGTGCCCATGGACCTTTGAAGACACAGCCCCAGAGCGAGTGCCTGACCCCCGCCCTGCTCCACGGTTGTTTCTCTCGGCCAGCCTCTGGTCTGCAGCGCTGGCCTGCAGTGGCCTTTGTTTAACTGACCCTAAATATTCTACGTGAATTGAATATTTTTTCTACAATGAATGAGATTTAAATTTTTTATTGCATAATTTAAAAATTTTTTTTTTAATTTTTATGTGATCCCTATGGGCTGGAGCGATAGCACATTTGCCTTGCACGTGGCTAACCCGGGTTAGATTCCTCTGCCCCTCTCGGAGAGCCCAGCAAGCTACCAAGAGTATCCCGCCCACACAGCAGAGCCTGGCAAGCTCTCTGTGGCGTATTCGATATGCCAAACACAGTAACAACAAGTCTCATTATGGAGACGATACTGGTGCCTGCTCGAGCAAATTGATGAACAACAGGAAGACAGTGCTACAGTGCTCCCTACCCCGTCGTTCTCTGGCTGAATCCACGTACTAGGTCTGCGGGTCACTGTACATTCCATAGGGCCTTTCACGCCAGTGACTGCAGCATCTGCCGACAGGCCAGTCTCTCCACTGATTCCTGTCTCTGGCCTGCTGCGGGCAGGCGTGGGCCCCGCCTCAGCCCCGGTGGACATGAGCAGAAGCCTCTTTGCTCTTGGGTGACCAGGCGTCGATCAGATGCTTTTGTCTACACTGACCACATGCTTTTTTTTTTCTTTTTTTTTCTTTTTTGGGTCACACCCGGCGATGCACAAGGGTTACTCCTGGCTCTGCGCTCAGGAATTACCCCTGGCTGTGCTCAGGGGACCATATGGGATGCTGGGAATTGAACTTGGGTTGGCCGCGTGCAAGGCAAACGCCCTACCCGCTGTGCTATTGCTCCAGCCCCGACCACATGCTTCTTGGCAATGTGACACAGAGTGACCCCGCGCCCCACGAGGGTTTCCCGAGGGCGGCCGGATGGGGTTTCTCACTCAGGGTGTTTCTCTGGGGCCTGAGGCCATTTCTGCTGAGGCCCACGCATGCATGGTGCGTGGGTGGGGAGTGTTCCTCCAAACTGCCCCACCAAGGCCGCTCGCCCCCACCCCATGCCCACTCCCGCCCACTTTACAGTGACCCGGGATTATGGGGATCCCTAAGGGCTACAGGGATACCTCAGGGCTACGGAGACACCTCAGGGCTACAGGGACCCCTCGGGGCTGTTCAGCTTTCATGGCTGAGCCTCGCGCCCACAGGCGAGTCCCTACTGGGAGATGGTCCCCATCAGGCGTGGAGCAGAGCTGGCAGGAGGCAGTCGGGAGATGAGATTACAAAATCCAGTAATCTCATTACCGGCAGAGTGGGGTCCTGGAGGCGGGGAGTAGGGGCCTGTATGGGGCCTGCCCGGGAAGGCACATCCCACTCCTCCAAGCCCTTCGCAGACACTCTGGCCTGTGGGGAGGCAGGATGAGTGTCCAGTGTCCATCCAGTGCTTACCTATCCGAAGACGCATGACATAGGACACCAGAGGCCATCCCGTCTCACTGGCTCGAGGGGACAGGTCAGCCAGGTGCCCAGTAGCCCTGGGGAGGGCTGGAACCTTTGCCAACATCCACCTCCTGCCCCTGGCTGCACTCTCCTCAGCCGAGCCTGGGATAAATCAATTGATTCATTAGTACAGAAACACCCCTGGAGGCTTCCTGCAGGGGTGGGGACTCCCCACTGGCCTCTTCCCTGCCGGGACCCAAGGGAGGCCTGGGGTCTGCCCGAGGGAGCCTGTCCCGGCTGGGGGGAGGGAGAGGACAGGAGGGTAGAGGCCTCCAGACTGGTGCCCACACGGAGCTGCCTGGTCAAACCCTGGGGCAGTGGGCCCACCCCCTGCCTTTGGGGGCCTGACTTGGCGCATGACTCCGGATGTTTCCCCTGTGGGCCCTGCTCTGCACCATCCAGGACTCGGAAAGAGCAGCCGCTGCCACATGCAAGGCTGGAACATTCCAGAAGCTGCAGTCACAAGCTGGTAGGAATTTCTGAGACACTGAGGCACAAGGGGCTGGCCTGGGGCCCTGGTGTCCCTTGGGGCCGCTGCTTGGCAGAGGGCACTGTTAATATCCAGAACTGAATTTCCTCTGCCGGGCAGAGCCACGTCATTAAACATGGTTGCTTTGCAACCAGGGGGCTCGGCCAATCTGCGAATTTAAGAGGAGAAAGCCCAGGAGAGGGTGTTCCCTTGAGTCTGAACCTTCAGACCTAGAGCACAGTCAAGGCCGGGTCAGAGGTCAGCCCTGCCACAGGCCACCGGGTGGGTCAGGAAACCGCTCGGCGCTGGGGACCGTCTCTGTCCTTCCTAGGTTATCGGCAGATTCTTTGGTGTCTTCCAATATGTGTGAGTGTGCACGCATGTGAGTGTGCATGTGTGTGCACGTGTGTGTGAGTGTGTGTGTGAGTGCATGGCTGTGCATGTGTGCACGCACATTTGTGTGCATGTGAGTGCATGTGTGCATGTAAGTGTTCATGTGTGTACATGAGTATGCGTGTGTGGTGTGCACATGTGTGCGTGTGTGAGTGCATGCGTGTGTGCATGTGTGAGGTATGTACGTGTGTGTGTGAGCCAGGACTGTCTTTGTGCTACCTTTTGGCTCGGGGGTTGCTCCTGGTGATGCAGGTGTGAAGTGCACCTGGGCTTCCACATGCAAAGCTGTGCTCAGGCTCCCTGCTGACCCCTGGGCTGGGGTGGGTGTGGGTACCCTCCCTGCATCTTGCTTGTCCTCATGCCCTGTGCGGCCAGGACCCAGTCGTGTGGTCTTACCCCCCTGCCCTGCAGTGCCGACGCTGACCCGCGGACCCCGCGCTGGGATGAGCCTCAGCGGGCGTGCGCCCTGGAGCAGATCTGTGGCGTGTTCCGCGTGGACCTGGGCCAGATGCGCTCCCTGCGGCTCTTCTTCAGGTGACACGGCTCCCCTGGGCCTCCCGTCCTGGGGGGGGGGGCTGGACTCCAGCTGGGCCGGTGACCCCATCACGACCCTGCCTTCCCACACCACCAGTTCAGGCACTCCCTGCACCCTTCGTGCTGAGCCCCTTCCTTGGTGACGTGGCGAAGCCCCAGTGAAGTCCTGTGCAGGGCCGAGGTGGGAGCCCACGCCAGACAACGCCCTCCAAGGCCACCGCTTAGGGCACGCCTATCACAAGGGGGTCGCAGCCAGGAACAGGCCGAGAGGAGTGCTGGCCTCCATGGCCCCTTCCTGCCCTCCCAGAGTGTGTGCTGGGGAAACTTGCTGCTGGGGGCCATCTCCTGCTGTTACACCCCGTTCCACCACCAGCCCCTTACCTCGGGTCCAGTGGGGAGGGCTGCAGCCAGGTGGGGGCAGGGATGGCAGTAAGGATAAGCCCTAGGTCCCGGGGAACCCAGGGCGGAGCCTGTGGCTTCTCTGGCAAAGGGCTGGTGTTGGGGCTGCATCTCCGGAGTAGCAGGCTGCTGCAGCAGGACCACCATACGCACCCTGCCCTGGGTTGGTGGTACAGCCTGTCCCCACCAGATGAGCCGCACTGCACACTCACTGGTACCTTTCCCCACTTTGCCAGTGACGAGGCGTGCACCAGCGGACAGCTGGTGGTGGCCAGCCGGGAGAGCCAGTACAAAGTGCTGCATTTCCACCACGGTGGCCTGGGCAAGCTTTCCGACGTGTTCCAGCAGTGGAAGTACTGCACAGAGACGCACCTGCAGGACCAGGTACAGGTAGACCGCATTTGCCACCAAGGCCTACTGTCAGTAGGGCCCCCACCTCCAGCCGGTGAGGCCCCGCCCCCGTCTATAGAGCCTCGCCCCACTGCCGAGGCCCCGCCCCTCTCAGTAAGTCCCACCCTGCTGCTGAGGTCCTGCTGCCGAGGACCCGCCCCTGCCAGTGGAGCCACGCCCTGTCTATAGAGCCCCGCCCCTTACAGCCCCGCCCTGTTGGTAGAGTACTGCCCTGCCTCAGAGGCCCCGCCCCTATTAGTATGAGTCCTGCCCTGCCTCTGAGGTCCCGCCCTTGTCCGTAGAGCCCCGCCCTCACACCGAGGCCCTGCTCCGGCCAGTGGAGTTTCACCCCTGTCTGTTGAGGCCGGTTTTGATCAGTAGAGCCCCGCCTTGCCCCTGTGGTCCTGTCCTTATCTGTAGAACCCCGCCCTGTCGTCAGGCCCGCCCCCACCAGTTGAGCCGCACCCTTGTCTATAGAGCCCTGCCCCACCGTAGAGGCCACGCCCCCGCCAGTGAAGCCCTGCCCCTCAGCCCCGCCCTGCCGCAGAGGCCCCGCCCCTGTCTGTGGAACCCCGCCCCTTTCAATAGAGCCCCACCCTGCTACTGAGGACCCGCCCCTGTTAGTGGGGCCTCGCCCTGTCTGTAGAGCCTCGCCCACAAAGCCCCGCCCTGCCAGTAGAATCCCGCCCTGCCGCAGAAGCCATGCCCCTATCAGTAGAGTCCTGCCCTGTCTCTGAGGTCCCGCCCTTGTCCGTAGAGCCCCGCCCTCACACCGAGGCCCCACTCCGGTGAGTGGAGCTTCACCCCTGTCTATTGAGCCCCTTCTCGATCAGTAGAGCCCCACCTTGCCCCTGTGGTCCCATCCTTGTCCGTAGAACCCCGCCCTGTCGTTAAGCCCGCCCCCTCCAGTGGAGCCACGCCTCTCAGTCACACTGCCCCTGAGATCCCTTG
>JAOXYA010476315.1:0-16947 GCA_028565675.1 Sorex palustris
CTTCTACTTGGATCTCTTTGATAGCCATGTCCACCTACCTACATATCAAATTCCCCAGAATGGATATGTCATTCCCAACGTTCTCCTTTCCGAAATCAAACACTCCATTTCCTCGGTAAAGAAGTGAGCAGCACCTGGCCCAGACAAGGTCAGGCCTGAACACCTGAAGAACCTGCCATCAGTACTCATTAATACACTGGCTTGGCTCTTCACATGCTACCTATCTGAATGCAAGGTTTTGTCCCAATGGAAAACCAGCACAAGAAGGGAGACATCCACGACATTGGTAACTATCGCCTGATCTGCCTGTTGTCTGTCATCTACAAGCTCTTCACTCGAGTCATCCTGAATAGGATTGGCAGAACACTAGATGAAGGACAACCATGAGAGCAAGCCAGTTTCCGAAAAGGATTCAGTGCAATCGACCATATCCACATGGTAATCGAGCTCATTGAGTTTTCTCGGGAGTTAAGATGCTGCTCTGTCTAATGTTCATCGATTTAAAGAAGGCCTTTGATTCTGTTGAGACTAAAGCGGTCATCGAAGCCCTAGCCAAAAAGGGAATTCAAACTCAATACATCAGGATCCTCTGTGAGCTGTATTGTGGATTCAGTACCAAGATCTCACAATTCTAGAAGGAAGTGATCATCCATGTCAAGAGAGGGGTTCGGCAGGGTGATACCATTTCACCAAAACTCTTTAGTACCACCCTGGAGAACGTCATGCAACGACTGGAATGGGAAGGAATGGGAGTAAGGATAGATGGTCAGCAACTATACCACCTCCGCTTTGCTGATGACATTGTCCTAATAACACCAAACATTAGCCAAGTAGCACAAATGCTGGCCGACTTCAACTGTAGGTGTGGAAAGGTCAGACTATAGCTGAATCTCACGAAGACAATGTTTATGAGAAATGGACTCGTTCCTGATGCTCCATTAGCTCTCAACAAAATGAACATCTCCAAATGCAACAGTTATGTGTACCTAGGTCGCGAAGTCAGCATGACGAATGACCTGGCACCTGAGTTGCGCAGGAGGAAGAGAGTGTCTTGGAGAGCATCAAGATGCTTGGAGAGCATCTTGGAGGGCTTCAAGAGCATCGAAGAAATAGCTGAGAGGAAGAAGAACCTCCAGCTCTTGGCACATCTCTACGATTCCACTGTTCTTCCTGCATTAACATATGCCTTAAAGCCTCAGAGACCTGGGCCCTATGAAAACAGGATCAGAACACTATTTGGGTCTTCCAAAGAGGAATCAAAAGAACTATGCTTGGAGTATCACGCTTCACTCAAATGAGAGAAAGAATCCGAAGTTCTGACCTCCGTCAACGGTCGAGAATCAGGGATGCTGTCTCGTTTGCCAAGGTGTTTCCGAAGATCAGAGGGGCTGGACATGTAATGTGTTTGGCGACAACTGCTGGACTAGAGCCGTTACCGACTGGATTCCACGGGACATCAAAAGATTGCGTGGCCGACCACCTACGAGATGGTCAAACTTCTTCATCAAGACCCTGAATGACCGGTTTGAGGCTCTTCATGTTCCTAGAATGAGCAGACGCCATTGGGCTACACTAGCACACGACAGGGATGAATGGAGATGTTATTGGCACCCACTCGAGCAAATTGATGAGTAACAGGATTTCAAGTGATCAACTGATAAAAATATATAGTAGGGCATAAAGAAATAGTACAGTGAGCAAGGCACTAGCCTTGCACACAGCCAACCTGGGCTCGTTCTAGCCCACATATGGTTTCCCAACCATTGCCCTGAATAGTCTCAGGAATGAACTTTGAGCACTGCCAGATCCCAATTGAAAAACAGTGATTTTTTTATTCTAATGCGCCTTGAGGTTCTCTAATATGTAATTGTCTTACCCACAATAGAAAATATTTTACTATTTTCACTAGAAACATATTTTTAACATTGTTGTTTTTTTTCATTGCCTAGGTATTTAAGGAGGAAAAATACTTAAAAGATGCCATGGAGTGTAGCGATGTGATTTGGCAGCGGGGCTTGCTCCGGAAGGGCTATGGGATTTGCCATGGGACCGCAGGGAATGGCTATACTTTCCTGTCCCTTTACCATCTCACACAGGATAAGAAGTACCTCTACCGAGCTTGCAAGGTAGGATGATGCCCTCACTCCCCAGGCCGCTGCTGCTTACACCAGCACCTCCAATTGGCACAAGCAGAAACTATAATTCTAAAAATAAAAATTGACTATACATGAATGACACAAAGCCAGTCTTGATAAAAATGGTTTTCTAATGTTTGTAATTATTGTATATATGCTCAAAAGAGACAGATGAGAAAATTGGAAAGAAATACACAGAAATGCTTACAATGACATTTGCTAGATGGCAGCATTCAAGGTGACACAAATAGCAAGTGTGCTCTTGCAGTGGGGCAGTGCTGCAGGGAGGCCTCAGGTACGGTGACCTGTGAGGTCGGAGGGCAAAGACCAAAGGAACTCCTTCCCTTTGAGTCAGCCTTGGTCATAGTTTAAATTGCTGATGTCTTTCTGGTATTCTCAGTAATATGGTTGAGGGCCATACCACAACCTCGCCCTGGCATCAGAGTAACCCACAAGGGTAAGAGCTGACACTGTTTTCTGGACTCCTCGGATAGTGTTCACTGGCCCGTGATATTTCTGATCTGCCAGAGGGAGTTGAAAAAGGCTTATAATCCACACAGAGTCTCCTCTCTTTGAAAACAGCCTCTGGTGCCAGGGACAGATGAGGTTGAGGTTGAATTTCCCCAGATTGTTGTTCAGTGAAATGGTGGGTCTTAGACCAAGGTATTGGGTGTGATAATAAAGAGACTGAGAATGACTTAGGATGTGACACCCATGAAATTGAATGTTTCTTGGATGTGGGAGGACGTAAGTACCTTAACGTCTCCCTGTTTTCCTTGGAAAACTAAGTATATGACGTGCTAGGAGAGTAAGCTGTTTTGAAAGGTAGACAGCAGAATGTCCTCTGTGTGCCAGATGTGATATTTCATTTGTTTATTCCTTACCTGTGTTTATTTAAATAGTTAGCTTAAACAAAAAAGGCCCCACTGAAGCACCACTGTGTGTGCCCAGGGACCTGAGGGCTCTGAGGAAGGAAGGGAAGAGTGAGGAGATACGGAGGTACAGGCAGTGCTCAGGAGGGCAATTAGGAAGAGGTGAGTGTGAGTTGCGTGCGTACATACGTGAGTGGATGAGTGACCGTGAGTGTGTAAGGATGGGAGTGATGAAGAAATGGATGAGTGAATGTATGAGTGTCATGTGAGTGTGTAAGTGAATGGTGAGTTTGTAAATGTGAGTGCTGTTACTGAATGAATGATGTGTGAGTGATGCCTGAGTGCGTGAGTGATGACTAACTCCCCAGTGTGGTGCACGCATGGGTGAATATGTGAGTGAGTGGCACCTGGCAGGACTAGCTAAAGTCAGATGTTTCCCAGTTGAGACCCAAGAGAGGAATCAGGATTCTGAGGACAGTTTCGGAGGTAGGTTTGAGGTCTGATAGAACCGTTTGTTTGAAGTTGGAATTGTCACCTGGAGGAGCACAAGGCAGGGCCTAGAGAGGACAGAAGATTGTGAAATTGTTGGTTTTGTACTTCTGTCTTCCCGCCAAGCACCTGCAGGGTGATGGAGCAGGCAGCCAAGGGCAGTAATACCACTCACTGTATGCGACGGTCAGCTAGTCTATTTCCTAACTTATCTCTTGTCCAAAATCTTCATTCCCTGGTGCACGGTGAATTAATTGCAGTTTCTTATTTGTTGTCCTTTCGCCAATTGAAGCCTTCACTTTTTACAGAAATGTCTCTCTTCTCAGTTTGCAGAGTGGTGTCTCGACTATGGTGCACACGGGTGCCGTGTCCCTGATAGGCCGTATTCGCTCTTTGAAGGTGAGAGGAAGGGAAGACCAGTTTTAAACATCTTTTAACTGTTTTCCTGTGTCCATACTTTTATGACATCCAGTTCTTTCTATGTATTGCAGAATTGTAGTGGCTAAACTTTTGAGTGTATTTACATCTGTGCTCAAGACTTCTCCCCCCTCCCCTTTTTTTGGTTTCCTTTTATGTCCTTTTGGCACTAGGGTAATACTAAGTTGACTGTACTTAGAAGTATCCTCCTTTCTTGTGTTTTTATGGTGTGTGTGCGTGCGTGCGTGCGTGTGTGTGTGTGTGTGTGTGTGTGTGTGTGTGTATTTGATAGACTTCTCTAGTCTTCTGGGCTAAGAGATGCCTTTTTCAGGAATTTCCAAATTACACATTCAATGTGTGATAGTGTTTTTGTTTTTGACTTTTTGGGTCACATCCAGCAATGCCATGGGGTTCTTCCTGGCTCTGCACACAGGAATCACTCCTGGCAATGTTCAGGGGATGCAGGGGATTGAACCCCATTTAGTAAAGCAAACGCCCTACCCACTGTGCTATGGCTCCGGCTGGTGTGATAGGTTTTAAGACTGTTCGGGTTATCTCTTTACTTTCAAGTGAGTTTAAGCACTTTGCATTTTTTTAGAAAATTTTCTGTTTCATATATAAGGTCTTTTTTTCATATAGAGGGTATTTTTCCTTTTTTCTTTGATGTTTGTATTGTATATAGTTAAATGAAATATTTTATTCTTTGCATTCATAAAAACACAACATATTTTCATCAGATGTAACTCCGCACCCGGCTGTGGGGCGGATGAGGGCCCTCCCCACCCCAGGGGACCCGGCCCCGGCAGCCCACCTCCACTGCCCAGCCACCGCCACACTCCAGACCGCTTTTCAGACCTTGCAGTCGCGAAGCATTATGGGACACTTCCTGCCCGTTTTCCACAATTACTTCACCATATCTGATGGGATTTAGACAGTAGGCAACAAATCAGAGAGAAAGATATATAAATATATACCTCTCAGAAAGCCCAGCAAGCTACTGAGAGTATCCCGCCCGCACGGGCAGAGCCTCGCAAGCTCCCCATGGTGTATTTGATATGCCAAATACAGAATGACAACAGGTCTCATTCCCTTGACACTGAAAGAGCCTCCAATCATTGGGAAAAGAAGAGTAAGAAGAGGCTGCTAAAATCTCAGGGCTGGGAGGAATAGAGACATTACTGGCACCCGCTTGAGTAATTCGATGATCAATGGGATAACGATGATGATGACAGAACTATTAACTCATAAATGGAATTCACTCAAGTTGGTAATATCAACTTCAGAGCGTCAGTAGGCCAGACTCTTTGACTACAGCACTCCTTGTGGACATGGCGGCTGTGCTGTGCTTGTGGGGCCTGGCAGAATGAGCTAGCAGTGGGCACTGACTCAGTTCTGGCTGACTGGACAGAGGGCCATTAGCAGGATATCCAGGAGAGTGACAGCATGGCTTATTCCATGTGAGAATAGAAGAGCGAATTTCACATATGCTGCCTTCAAAGGAGCTTTGCCCCACTTCCTCCCTCCACCCAGAGGGGCAGCAGCTCTCCCAGATCAGAAGACAGATGCTGCTACAGTGTGCTCTCGGCTAGAGTCCTTGGGGGTATCACAGGTTGCTGCATTTCCGATATGCCTTTAAGTGCACAGCAGCTACTAGCATACATCGAATGTAATCGACAGCCGAAGCAGTAGCACAGCGGGGAGAGCAGTTGCCTTGCATGCAGCTGACCAGGTTCAATCCCCGGCATCCCATATAGTTCCCCAAGGCCCAGGAGTGACCCCTGAGCATGGCTGGGTGTGACCCAAAAAGCCAAAGGGGAAAGAAAGAAGAGGAACATAATTGGATCATGAAAACCCTGAGGAAGAAGCCATAGATCGAGCCACCATCCTGTGACTGACTCGTTCTCATGCTGATATGAGCCAGGCAAGCCGCATCCTGGCTGAGGGAGAGGAGATGGGGCTTCTGGGGAAGGCAGGTGGGAAGTTTAGTTTACACAGGTGTAGATACTTGTGAAAACTCAGAGAAGTGCACTGAAAATAGGTGCGTTTGGTTTTATGTAAATCTTACATCCAAATGCACGCTGTAGCCACACAGAGCCCTCTGGGGAAGGGGCTGCTCTGCCTGAGGTGGGAGGTGGGCCTGGGGGTAGCCTGCATTGGCCCCTCCCCAGAAACTCTTTCCCCTCAGCAGTTTAAAGCCCCGTTACTGCTGTGAACTGCGGGAGGGGTTTTGACCAAGAAAAATAAAGCTGCCTCAAAGTAACATTCTTAAAACTTCAAGAAAATACAAACTATGGCTTTGAAAATAAGGATAAGATATAAAGGCTCAGAGAGAAGACATTTTATATGCTGAAATGCCGTAATAGCAGCATCCATAACTTTTGATGGTGAAAATATGAGATCATCTTAAAGATGTAAAAACGAACACCAAATAACAGGGAAAAAAAAGTTTTCTTTTTTTGTTGTTGTTTGGCGCCATTGCTGGAAGCACCCAGGAACCCCTGCTTGCTTGGGGGGAGGGGGGGTGGCATCCAGTGGTCTCCAGACGTGATCCTGTGCACGGTGTGCACTCAGCCCCTCGAACACTCGCCAGCAATGAACCAGGAAGAAAAGAAAGAGTGACTTGAAAACCTGCTTGGTACTAATATAAGAATTTATTTGCTAATGAAATCATAAAAAAAAATTGGAGGGGGGTTCTATTTTTAGCCCCACTGACTGGAAGTTTTACAGTCCTGTCGCGGTAGGAATTGCTGCAGACAGAGTGCCCAGAGAAGACCCACATCCCGTGCTAAGTCCCTCCATCCTTGGCTAGGGCCCTCCTGTCCCACCTCTTCTCCTCATCCTACACCCCCAGCCCCATGCCCTGTAAACTCTGTTCTGTAGAGCTTAGGTGCTGTTGACTTGGACTGTTTCTAGTTCCCGTGCTGGGTTTTAAGTTCCATCTGTGAGAGGAAACATCCTATGTTCCTCCTCCTGGCTCACCTCCAGCTCCATTCCGCGAGCAGCAAACTGTGGAACTTTACCTTACAGCCGAGCTATATTCTCTTGTGTAGACATACCGTGGTTTCTTACCATCTTTCTCGGGCACTTGGGTTGTTTCCAGATTTCGGCTATTGTGCATGGTGCTGCAGTGGACAGAGGAATGCGGGGGGCGGGGGGCTGTTTCCAGGTGGAGTTATGGTGCCCTCAGGTGGATGTGCAGAAGTAGGATTGCTGGGTAATGCAGAAACTAAATGGATAGCTTTTTCAGAAGTGCCATGTTGTTTTCCAGAGAGGTTGAACCAGTAGCCGTCCCTAACAGCTGTGGATGAGAGTTCCTTTTTCCCCATATCCATGCCAGCACTAGCAATCATTTAACTTACTTTTTTCTAGTTTTTTTTAAATAATTTCGCTTTTTTAAATTTATTTAATGAATCACCGTGAGATCGTTACAGACTTACGAACTTTCATGATTACGTATCAGTTATACAGTGATCAAGTACCCATCCCTCCACCAGTGCCCATTCTCCAACACCAATGTTCCCAGGTGGCAGTCATTTTAATGTTTGCCAGACTCACTCATGTGATAAATCATTATTGTTTTGATTTGCATTTTTCTGGTGATCAGTGATGCAGAATGTTTTTTCATTTTCTCTTGACCATCAGTATGTCTCCTTTGAGGAAATTTTTATTCATCTTTTCTCCACATATTTTGCTAGATTGTTTTTTCTTTCTTGTTAAAGTTTACCAGTGCTTTGTGTATCTTGACAATTAACCCATTGCCATATGGATGGTAGGAAAGTATTTTCCCCCAGTGTGTGGGGTGTCTTTTCATTCTGGTCATTCTTTTGTGGTGGAAAACCAACAAACGAACACATTAATCTTTTTAATTTTTTAAAATTTTTTAATTGAATTACAGTGAGATACACAATTACAAAGTTGTTTATGGATGGATTTCAGTACATTTACCACCACCAATGTCCCCATTCCCCCCCCTCCTCACCTCCCCTCCACCATACATACACACACAGTGTAGAACTTCTTTATCTGGTACAGTCCAGGAGTTAGTTTTAAATTTTTAGCACTTGGGAAAGTAACCTGGGGACACTGGTGGATGTACATTGACCCTGGTGGTAGGATTGGTGTTGGAACATTGTATGGTTGAAACTATATTGGAAATAACTCTATTAATCATGGTGCCTTAATAAAATAAATAAATCCCCCTTTCCCAAATCTTTACAACACAGAAATTATGAAATAACACTATTTCTGACACTCCCCCCCACCCAGTTTTATAAAGGATTCTTATTTAATTTCAGGCATGGCTGGAGCAATTCACTTTCTCTCTGACATCCTCGTCCCAGAGACGTCACGGTTTCCCGCATTCGAACTTGGCTCTTCAAAGAGAGACAAAAAGGTGTCAGAAGACCACTGAGGAACCTATTTGGACCTAACACCACCAGAATGCTTTGTGCCTGACAAAGAACCAACTGTGAATCATGCAAGAGAGGGGGAGAGCAGCAAACACCATCCTAGCTCCCTCTGTTATGGAGACCTTCCAGTCAGAGCATGAGTGATGACCGTTTCTTTTTTTTGTTTCGTTTTGTTTTGTTTTGTTTTTGTAATAGTAGCCCCCTGGTGTAAATAGGAATTCATCACACTCAGAACCTCTGTTGTGTTGCATGTCACTTGGTGTTGTCTGTTCAGTGTCAGTTTCTGAGGGAAGCCAGCCGTGCATGGTGACGGTGGCAGCCACTTCTCTGTACATAATATTCCAGGTGGGTCTTTTTACTGGCTGACCAGCAGGAATCTGCAGGCGGCCTCTCTCACAGGTCAGAAAGGTTCTCCATAACACCCTAATTCAGTACTTAGGCAGAATTTCTTGTGGCTGCCTTCCCGGTATATGTGACAGACAGTTCCAGACCTAGGGGGGAAGCATGAGGGTGGAGAGGGGTTTGCGCTCATGTTTGGGAGAACAGGTGCTTGCACTCTAGCTGGACGTCCCTGTGTGCACTGCAGAGTCGTTTAGGCTCCTAGAACCTCTTCTGCGTTCTGGGCAGTTCGCTCAGCAGAGTGTTTAGCCCTGGGGGGGTGAGTTCCAAAGGCTCCTTGATCCTGCAGCTCTGCCTGGGAGAAATGACATTCCAGGGAGACTTTTCAGGATCACTTACCAAAGCACTGAAGACGGTGAATGATACTAGAATGCATACCCAGTCATGTACAATGAAAACAGAACACCTTAAATTTATTGTCCTGAGTCCTGGATCCAGTTCCATATGGGCGAGAAGCAGAAAGGTGACTCAACTAGACCCATAGCAGAGCATAAATTTGGGCTATAGAGTTCTTATTTTTTGCCCACTGTTTGGGTGATACATCTCATATATGGTGAACTGCCTTAAGCACAGAAGTACTAGAGTGTGTTTTACATAGGAAACGTAACATTCCAACCAAGAAGATCATGTAATAGTATCTGACTTAACAGCTTATTTTTTAAAACGGGCATTGATCAGGATTAGCACACCCTAGTTCTCTATTGTAGATGCTGGTTCTTACTGTAATACAAGGTGCTTGGATAACCTTGTTCTCATGCTGGGAGCTCAGGCATTTGTCAGCAGAGATAAGATTGGTCTCCGGGGCTGTTTCTTGTCTAGTTATTTATTAGTGCTGGTTTCATTCCTCCCATAATGGGGAAAGAAAAATATTGATGTGGATGACAAGTCCCCTCCTTCATCGGCATTGCTTAGGCTGTTGCTAAGCCTTCCTTTTAGGGCTAGTTCTCCTTGACGTTCTATTTCTAGAAGATGGCGCTTCATGGGACATGTGTTTCTAAGTCATGAAGGTCTGAAGTTTGGTTCTTTCTACAGATACAAAGCCTGGTGGTTATGTTTAAGCTCATTTGGGCTGCCCGGATCTCCATCCTGACCAAGCTGAGGGTCTCGCTTAGTCCCCACTCAGCCAGCAGCACTTCTCCGCCTCTGCTCCCCCCCCCCCCACGCCACACCACCCCCTGTAGCCAGGCCCGCCGCCCTCATTGTCGCAACCCTCCAGGTTTGATGCAGGCTGAATGTCTCTGAAATGAAGCAAGTGGTACCACATAGGAGTCAACGAGTCCCTTCCCATCCCCAGTGGTACCTCACAGATACCCCATGTGGGCCAGCTGTCTCCAGACCAGCGGCAGCAAGATCACTTCTTGTCCTGTTGGGCTTGCCCAGAGAGATAAGGGCTGGTGGAGAGAAAGGGGGAGGGTTTATCTAGTTGCTTTTCTTCTAACCAGCCACTTGGCACCTTCCCTCATCCCCAGGTGTTAATGGATGTGCAGTTCTGTGATTTCACCCGCTTCCTAGTGTTTGTTTCAGGCTGCTAAGCAACCACCACCCCATTTCTCAGTTCCCACCCGGCCCTGGCGGAGAAATTGAACTGAGCTTCCAAGGAGGAGTTGTCCAGAAATGTGGTGTCCAGACCTCAGCCTCACGGCCAACATGCTCGGACAAACAGCCGTGATTTGTGTGTCCTCAAAATGGTTCCAGAGTTTACACATTTTAACATTTGAAAGAAATTGATGTCAATAAAAGTCTTTTAGGTGCTTTGGTCTTGTCAGTAAAGGACAGTTTGTGGTGACAGCTTATGGCCCCTCCTTTGCTCTCGCCTGATGCATGAGTGGCACTGTGTCGGCCCTGGTCGCTCTCGGAAGACAGCGTGACAGGTGTCCCCACTTGAAAGGGGGCAGTTGCGAACACGGCAGTTAGGACCGAGTTTGTCAGGATGGAAACCGAAGGCCTCCACGTATGCTTTTATATTTTTTCTTTTTCTTTAATCTTAGACCCTCCCTCTGAAACCTGCCGGCAGTGACTTGGGACAGCTGTGGAGTGGCCAGTCACTGCCCGTATGTCTGAGGTGCTGGAGTGAGTGAGGTTAGAGCCTCTTGTTGCTCTCTATACATGGAAAACAAACGAATACATGTCTGCTAAATTCTTACTCTACACCAGACACCCCTCAACACTGCAGATGCAGCCATGGGCAGGGCAGTCAAAAACCCTTTGGAGACGAGCAGTATGTGAGTGGGTGGGCAAAAGTCAGACAGGGACAGTTTCTCCTTTGGGGTGGGGGATGGGGGCGGAGGGAGTCGAGGCCATATCCAGTTTTAGGGCTTCCTCAGTGCTCTGCTCTCAGTCATCACTCCTGGCAGTGCCCGGGGTGGTCCCTGAGAGGAGAACCCAGAACTGGCAGTGCTGGGTTTAAGTGCTTGGGCTCTGGCTTCAGCACAGGGATGTCTCAAGCTGCTCTAGCAGACAAGGAGGGAGTTTGAAGTGCAGGCTGGGAGTGCTGCGCCTCGGGGTCATTTGCATATTGCTGTATTTAAATGTCCTCAGATCAGTTTGCTGAGAGAATAAAGACGGGGTGGGGGTAGTGGCAGCAAAGGAGGGTGCAGAGCTGCCTCTCTGCCTCTCTGGGCAGGGTGTGCTTCCTGGAGGTGTAAGGAGAGAGTAGGAAGAAGGGATCAGCATGCTATGACGTTTCTTTCTGCGGAAAGCCCAAGAGACTGAGCCACCCAGGAGGTCTGGGATGGGATTGTCTGAGTGAGGACACATGTTAAGGGAGTTTTGCCAAAGAAAAGAAACAAATGGTGTCAGAGAAATAAAATCCAGGAAGAAAAATATGTATTCTACCTTGAGACAAATAGTCAATGAAGGGGCTTGCTTCCGTGGGCAGTGAAGAGAAAGTGCTGCCAGTCGCTTTTGGCGAGGGGACAGGACAGGCCCTGGGAGGGGACAGGGGAGCCCAGATATCAGACTTCTGGGACAGATGGTGGCGGTGGGAGCTGTGGAATCTCTCTTCTGCTTTTTTCTTAGTGAAGTAGAGAGGGAAGCAGCATCTGCCAGCTGGAGATGGAGGCGGGGAGGTGTTGGAGAGCAGAGAGAGTGGAGGTGCCTCGGACTGCCCACTGAGTGTGTGGGGGGATGCTTGTGCTCTGAGGGCAGGGTCCCAAAGCCCTCCAACTGCACCCAGCTTGCCAAGCATTGAAAGCAAGTCATTCTTCCCGACGCTGCTTTTTGTTTTGTTTGAGGACTGCGCCCAGCAGTGCTCAGGGTATGTTCCTGGCTCTGTGCTCAGGGATCACTCCTGACAGGGCTCGGGAATCATCCAGGGTGTCAGGGACGGAGCCCAGGTTGGCTGCATGCAAGCCAACACCTTGCCCACTATACCCACAACAGCAGGAGGACACACCTTTGGCTCTCTCCGGGCCTGTTCTTTGAAACTGACGTTCAGTCCATCATATTACAGGCCTACTAACTATGTGCTGCATCGGCCTGATCGGAGCTGATGAGAGATCACCAAGGGCTGGGGTCGGGGTCTCAGCCCACTGGTCCTGGGAGTGGGCTTCTGCCTGCAGGTGGTGCTGGAGAGCCAGGGGGTGAGCTGGGCATCACCACCAGACTGTCTTGGACCAACTAGAGCTGATGATATCTAGAGCTCTCTCCAGAAAAGAAGCTTCTGGCAATGTCCTGAGAAGAGGATGGTGAGGCTGCATGCAGGTGCTGAGGGTCTCTGGAGACCAGTCTGCCTGATTCATGCCCAACTCCTTGCCACCCTCAGAGAGCTAGGTGCCAGCCCTCGGGCCTGCGCAGGAACACGGGGTCCCAGCACTCACCTGGTCTCACCCCTCTGCTCTGCTCATCCAGAGCTCGGTGTCCAGATCTGGTTCCCATCCCAACTGTATGTTTATTATGGGACCCCACCAACACTTGGGGGAGCGCTGAGCCAGGATCCTGACACTGCTGAGCTCAGTGGAACATTCATGGCAGTGATGCTCTGGAGACTGTTGCCCACTGTGTCATGGACAGAGCAGGACTGACACCTCTCTTCCCTCCATTGCCATCACAGACAAGTGGAGCACTCACAGAGCACTGAGCCTTCCCACTCCCGGCCCCTTGCAGCTCTGCTTGTGTGAAATCCCCTCACGTTCACTGATACTGCATGAACATGTGATCTTGTCTCATATGAAAAGCCTGACTCCTTTTTCTGTCAAGGGAAAAATATCATAGTGAAAAATGGTTAGGATTTGTGGCACAGTAGCTTCTCAACTGTTTTAACCATCTTCTCTGGAAGAACATAGAGCGAGAAGCCAGAGAGCTGGGGAAGGAAGGGAGAGGGAGTGGGTTGGGGTCTGCTGTAGGGTTGTGCAACAAGCCCTGTTCCCTTGCACACAGGCTCAACACACACACACACACACACACACTAACACTTTCACATATAGGCACACACACACACTTTCACACATGCACACACACTCAACACTTTCACTCACGCACACACACATTTACACACGCACTCGGCACTTTCACACATTCACATTTACACACACACTCAACATGCACACACTCACACATACACTCACACATACACTCACACATTCACACATACATATACTCACACATTCACACATACATATACTCACACATTCACACATACATACTCACACTCACACACACACACACACACAATTTTCTGCCTTCCTGAGCTCTGCCCCCAGCCCCACAAGTCCCAGCCACATTGCTGTTCCTTCCAGAATCGTGAGCCTTCAGGAACAGATGCTGCTCCCTCCGAGCTATGGCTCTAGCAGCAGCAGCTGCAGCTCGGCTCAGCCACCAGCACTGTTCCCAGTGGCCTACTCGGGATAAAGCACAGGCATTGTCATACTCCTTATTCTACGTTCTCATACATTCAATACGTTTAACCACTCAAGTGCTTTTCATTTCTGAGGTGTAGTCATAATATCAACCATTTATTGAAACAGGCCCGGGGAGAAGCTCTTGATGAGTATCCTGGAATTTCATTCTCTGTTGACCCCTACAAAGCCTGTGCTGAGGCATCACGCTTCCGCCTGGCAGAGGAGCAGCCAGGGAGGATGCCCAAGACCCTGTACCAGTAAGATGCCAGGCAGAGTCCAGCAGGCCTGAATCTAGGTTTCAAGGTCAAAGATTAAAACAGAACAGCTTTCCATTCTCTCTAAGAAGCGAGGGCAGTGGGGGAAGATACAGAGATAAAGCGCCAGAGGGAGCAGCAGACTGATGGCGTGTCGTCTCAGCTCTATGGGCAGGGTCAGCAAACCAGCAGCTGGGAAATAAACTCAGAATCTGAGCAGCCGGAGTGCTCGTGCACTTAATTTAAGTAAGCATGGTACTTCAGCAGTGAGCTCGGGTCATGATTGTCATTAACTATCTGGTGAAAATTAGGCCTTTCTTGTGACCACTTTCACGACCTATACCCTATGACCTTCAAATCAAAGTAGAAGAATCGAGTTTGACCAAGCTTTTCTAACTACCAATTTTAATAAATCCATGTAAACAGAAGATCTGAATTATGTTACAGAGATACAGTCGGCAAGTCAGACTGTGACGTCACTCTTGGAGTCAAATGACCTGGTCGTGGAAATGGAGTAGAGATGGGGAGAGGATGGAGGGAAAGAGAGAGACAAACATTTAAAAAAAATGCTTTTTGAGGAGACAGAGAACAAAAGGGAATGCCCTGCCACAGAGGCGGGGTGGGGTGGAGGGGACAGGGCGGGGATGGTAGAGGGATACTGGGACCATTGGTGGTGGAAAATGGGCACTGGTGGAGGGATGGGTACTGATGACTGAAATGCATGAAAGTTTATAAATTTGTAACTGCACCTCACAGTGATTCACTAATTAAAAAAAGGTGGGCATGTGTGGTAGGCATCAGTGAGGGCAGATGGATTGGGGGGTGGGGTTCAGGATGGGAGCGCAGAGGCACACGGACAGTCGGGTGAGCACAGGACAGACAGAGGCCTTGATGGAGCTTCCTGCCATGGCGCTGTGGCACTTGTCTCGAAGTAGGGACTATAGAGCTTAAGGTGCACCCACTTCTCTCTGGAGAAACTCTCACCTTTCTCCGCCCTCCCTCTCTCCTCCCAGGGCTCAGCCTGCTGCTCCAGCTTGCCCGTCTTGTGGACCCCTCATGGTCCCATACATGCGCCATGGATTCTGGGCAGCCATATCTGTTGACACCCACTTTCTATCTCTTCTCTTCCTGTTCCCAAGGGGCCACTACCTGCCTCCCCCATCCGCAACCCTGTGTACTGGGAACTGTTTGCCCTGGTCTAGACAAAGGGCTAAAGATTCCAAGAATCCCCAACACTGCCCCCCTGTGGAAGATGATTGGGTCCATACTGTTTTGGTTTTTTTTCCTTTCAAAATAGATTTTCATTAGATTATACCGCTACAGTGTTTCTGGTGGGTGGTGATGTAACACCTCTGTATAAGAATCAGAGTCATGGGCTGGAGCCATAGTACAGCTGGTAGGGCAGTTGTCTTGTAAGCAGCCAACCTGGATTTGATTCCCAGCATCCCATATGGTCCCCTGAGCACCACCAGGAGTAATTCCTGAGTGCAAAGCCAGGAGTTACCCCTGTGCATTGCTGGGTGTGACCCAAAAAGCAAAAAAAAAAAAAAAAAAAAAAATCAGTCACTTGACCCCAGGCCTAAGTGACATACCACCCCACCTCCAAACCCTGTTCTGCTCTCACCTGCCCCCCTGTATGTCTCGGAAGCAGCATCATTTTGACCTAGCCTAAGAGGTAGTTTCCTTTCGTGTGTGTTGACAGGTATTTTTTTTTACTTTAGTTATTCATATTCTACAGAGGAGTGAACTGTCTGGTAATTTTCTTTCACTTCC
Source organism: Sorex palustris (assembly GCA_028565675.1). NCBI lineage: Eukaryota > Metazoa > Chordata > Mammalia > Eulipotyphla > Soricidae > Sorex > Sorex palustris. The sequence goes on from JAOXYA010476315.1 coordinate 15,587, forward strand.
TGACTTCCTGAGTCACTTCACTTCCCTTAGTCACCTTGTTTGGTCCAGAATGAAACAATATCATCTCTCCACCAATACAGTAGTATTCCACAGAGTCAGTATTACACAACTTCTTTATTCTGTCATTCGTTTATGGGCGTTTAGGTCATTTTCAGACCTTGGCAGTTGTGAATATGCTCCTGTGAACATAGAGAAGCTGGCAACTTTTGTGAGTTAGTGTGTTCCTACTCAGTGTGGTTGTTGCTCTTGTTTGGGGGCCACACCCAGCAGTGCTCAGGCATTATTTCTGGTGCTGTGCTTGGAGGTTGCTTCTGGTGGTGCTCAGGGACCACTTGGTACCAGGAATGGAATCCACATCTCCTGAGTGCAGTGCAGGGCTCAGCCCAGTGAACCATCTCTCAGGACCTCTATCCAGTATCCTTTGGTATGTGGCTCCAACTGGGAGTGTAGGAATATTGGAAATTTCCATCTTTTTGTTGCCATTTAATTTCCAGCCACTTTTTTTTTTTATCAGAGCTGTACTAGTTTACATTCCCAAATAGCCCTGTACCAGGTTCATTTTTCTCAACACCCTTGCCAACATTTGTTTTTAATCTTTTTGTTATGTTATTCTCATGGCTGTGAAGTGATGGTTCACCGTGGTTTTGATTTGCCTTTCCATAGTTAGTAACATTGATCAATTTCCACCCCCCCCCCATGTCTTTGGAGAAGTGTCTGTTTAGGCCAGGTTTCGCCCCCACCTCCCACTCTGCCATTTTGTTTGATTTTTTTTGTTGTTGTTGCTAAGTTGTGTGAGTTCTTTATATTTGTTGTGTGGGTTTTATACTTCACACAGCCCCGAGACATTTTAAGTATTTGCAGAGCTTGGTGCTTTACTAGAAGGGAACCCTTATATCCAAACAACTTTAATTGATGCCAGTGACAATTTTAATGAGGCCTGAGAGGAAGTCTCAAACAAGAAAAATCCTTGGTTGCAGTTAATAAAGCTTTTGGTTTTTTTGTTTTGTACTGGCACCCCACCTAGTGGTGCTCAGGGCTTACTCCTGGCTCTGCTCAGGGTTCACTCCTGTCAGTGCCCAGAGGACCGTATGTGGTAAAGGGGATTGATCCTGCGTTAGCTGCTTACTAGGTAAGAGCCTTAACCCCTGTACCCTCTCTGGTCCTACTTTTATATTTAAGAAAGTCCCATTCTAGCCATTCAAAAACACCTTCAATTTTCAGATAGTCTACATGACCTAAACTATTTTTTCTTCTTTTTTTTATTAGTGAAACACCATGAGGTACAGTTATAGACTTACAAATTTTGTCCTTGGGTTTCAGTTATACAATGATCAAGTACCCATCCCTCCACCAGTGCCCGT
>JAOXYA010476325.1:0-16943 GCA_028565675.1 Sorex palustris
CCCACCAACCACAGGTAACCAAGGGATTCTAATCAGGAGCCCCACCCTAACCTGCCCTGTCTGCTTCCATCAACCAATGTTTGATTAAAGGCTGAAAATATGTTTGTCAAGTGCTATGCATGCAAAATATTAAGAAGGGATGAAAACCATAAACACATTATAAAAATTTTAGTCGCATTGCTTTTCTTAGCAAATGTCTCTATTCTTTTGGGGAGCTGGAAGCTACCCCTGGCAATACTCAGGGTTTACTCCTGGTTCTGTGCTCAGGAATCATTGTTGGTGGTGCTCAGGGAAGCATATGCAGTGCAAGAGATTGAATCTGGGTTGGCCACTGGCAAGACAAAAGCCCTCCATTTTACTATCTCTTCCACCCTGACTCTAAGTTCTTAACTAAAAGGAAATAAAAATGTGTATCAAATGTCTGTGGCTTGTGCACAAATGAAGTGACCTTTTCCTTGGTAAATTCGGAGAAACCCTTGGTTGCTTACCAAATGAGTAGCTGGTGATAAAAAATTATAAATTTCAAACAAATTTGCCTGCTTGCTCCCACACTACAAAATCACCGCCGTGCCCCTGGCTGGATTTCATTGTCTCAAGACAGACCTCAAAAGATATTAAGCTATAGGAAATTTGGGTATGTGGGTTTTGTGACTGAAATCTCCAGCTTTTCTCCAGATCATGATGGGCTACCTCCCCCCCCCTTCCCTATACTCCTAGAAGTACCGGCAGTCACCTGACAAACCAATTTCAGTGCCACTATGTAAGCAAGTCTACCAGCCTTGCTGTGAGACCCCCCAAAAATATTGAAAGGTATCAAAACCTGCAGTTAATCTTGAACCCGTGATGAATAGATCAGGGTAAAGCAGAGGGGCATGAGTCAGCCTAGGGCCTGCCCAAGCAGAGTTCCTGGAAGCTGCTTGCTTCCACAATCCAAAATAGCTGCCATACCCCCTGTCAAACTCCTCTGTTGTAGGATGAACCTCACTGCTGAAAATTTAAGTATTCGGGGAAGGGAGGAAGGGAGAGAGAAAGAGAGAGAGAGAAAGAAGAAAAGCACCTGCCATAGATACAGGCTGGTGGGGGGTGGGGGTGGAGGTGGAGGTGTTGGGAGATGGTGGGTGGGAAATGAGTGACATTAAGGGTAGGAAATGTACACTGGTGGAGGGATGGGTATTGGGTCATTGTATGACTGAAACCCAACCATAAACAGCTTTGTAATGGTCTATCTCACAGATATTCAATTTAAAAAAACTAGGAATAAAGATCATAAAATGTCTCAATTTTTAAAGTATCAATTAAATATTGCTATGGTACTGTCTATCTGAGCTATAAGTTAAACAAAATACCTTTCTCCATTTTAAATTTTTTATGTGGCTCTTAGAAAAAATCAATTTCATATATATCTTTTCCCTCTTTCTTTTGGGCATTCTATTTCTATATAATGTCTTGGTTATGTCTTGGTTATTTTTGTTGGTCAGCTCTATTACAAACAATGTTAAAGGGACCCCAGTAATTGGCATCCTCAATATTTAGGTTCAGGAAGACTGGAGAAAAACAAATGAAATTTGGAAGATGTCACAAAGAAAAAAAATTCAATGTGAGATCAAGTTTCTGACTTGCAGGCTTCACAAACTGACTATTACAACAGTGATGGCATCTGTCTGTGGCAAGCCAAGATGCTTCTCTGAATGCAGAGGGCAGGCACGGCTAATATGTTTATGGCTGCCCTTTTTTTTCATTCTGAGGACAAACTTGGTTGGCAATGACTGTGTTTGCTTCAAGATTAGCCACATACCAACCCACTTTGACATAGTTTGCTGTCCTATGTAAAGGAGTCCAGAAGTGAGCTAGATTCATATGTAGAATTCATTCAAGAAATTGCAGGAATTCATAGGTTGGGTGAGGAACCAAGAGAAATGGAGGGAATGTGACTCCCCACCAGTGACCAGAGATGTGTGACATGCAATCTGAGAACTTCCTCTCTGAGTCAAATGGTGCCATCTCGTCTACTCTGGCCGTAGCAATGCTTGTGAAGTGAAGGTTTGCTCCTTTCCAATCGTATGCCTAGGGATTTTGGACAGATGGTGATGTACAGTCACAGGATAAAAATGATCCATCGTTCCCAGATATTGATAAAATACACTAAGGTGGTCTGCACATTTGCTTTGGAGTTAATGGGACTCATTCTCTGCTTGGCTTTTGTGATTGGCAGGCTGGTTTTTTTTCCCTCTAGGGTTCATTGTAATAAGCCTTTATTTAAGGCTAAAATTGGAGCCATTAAATACGGAAATATTTGTCAGAGATTCTTCTGGACCCTGTGCCTGCCCCGGCACCCACCCAAACAGAGCCTTGGCAGCTGAAAACCTCCACACCCAACAATCACTACCAGCTTTCTGGCCATACCCCACTGCTTGAGATGAGTCTCATTCAGAAATTAATCTGTTGAAAAACTCAGTTATGCGGGGTTTGTGACTGAAATCTCCAGACTTTCATGGAGTCAAGGATGGGCTACTTCCCCACATCTTCCTGTACTTCCGGAAGCTCTGGCAGTCACAAACATGCCCCAAAACACCACCCAGTTAAAATTTAACCCCAGCTGTGTGACCTTGTTAAAAATGTTGGATTCCTAGAGTGACACCTCAGACTCTACAACACTGATAAACCAGGAGCAGCAGGCCAGATCGGATGGATGTCATGAGAAGACCTCCAATCTTGATTAACAAAATGAACATAGAAGACTTAATCTCAGTAATCTCTTATACAGGGGCTTAATAACTCTATGGTGAGATAGACAATCTCCACTAACTTCTCTTCTGAGTAAATATATTTTGATCAATTGTTTAGCAAATTATAAAAAGCAATATAGAATAATTTATTGAGAGTCTACTAGGAGGGCAGACTTAAGGGGTGGTTGGGAAAATTGGAGGTAATGGTTGTGGGAAGATGAAATGGTGGTGAGATTTGTGTTGGTGTATTGAGTGTCTGTAACAAATTGTCATGCACAACTTTGTAAACCACAATGTGTATATAAGGTGTAAGGGAAAAGTTCAATTTTTTAAAAATGAAAAAATGCTTGCTCAATTTCATTTAATGGGCATTTTCCCAAATGAAACAGGAGGATGCTACTACCTGTAGGCACTCTGCTAACTTGTTTATTCCTCACAATCTATATGGTTCCTATCATTATTCCCATTTTACCAGTGAAGAAGTTGATGCATGAACAACCTGAACTGGTGACCAGCGATCTCACAACTGTTAGTGGTGCTAACAAAATCCAAACCCAGGTGTCTAGGACACCAAAGCTGTTTCCAAAAGTTTGAAAGTGGAAATAGGATTTTAGACATTTTATTACAGTTTGAAAAACAAACTTAAAGACTCTAATTATGTGGTCAAAGACACCTCCTTTTTCATGACATAACTTAAAAAATTTTTAAAGTATTTTCTAAAGGAAGACTCTAGAAATGTTTCTAGTCTTGGTAACATTTTAAGTTCCTAGGTTCTTAGGTGCTTATGTTTCAAAGTTCAATTAACTTGAAAGTCATCTATTCCTTAGTAAGTGCTGCCAATATTGAATAAGAAAAAATACTTTAAACAGAAATCCCCCACCCCTGTGTTTGGTGAACAGAGCTGTATTGTTATTTGTTTTTAGATGGGGACAGGAGGTGGGGGTGGGAGTGGGGGTGTTTGTTTTTATGAGGTCTGCTTTGAAAAGTTCTTCTGAAGTCTTCCCAGGAGAGTCCAAGCAGGAGTGCTGGCATTTGACTCCATCCATGCTGAGCAGACCTTTCTAAGCTGCAAGGAATTTCCACTCTCAAAATTCTCCCCAAAGAGGACCTTGGACCAGAGCAAGCTGAGAAAGCCACATGTTGGATTTCTAATTGCTATGGCAGTCTGTGGCAAGAACAAAAATATTCATAAGTCTAAGTTTCATGAGTTGGTGGCTAATTGAATTAGAGAAGAACCCAGGAGTGTACCATTTGGTGGGGAAATATTTGCTACCTAAAACACTCTCAGCCACTGGAGTGGAGAGAAGGGAGGAACCTCTTCAGTTCTGTGTCTGTTAATTTGCCCTCCTAGAGATTTGAGGGTTTGCTAGGCTGCCCTGCCTTCTGCTCAGTTCAATTTTCACCATTCCTTCAGAAAGAAGAGGGGTGCTGATATTGTGATACTGGGTACTTGGATTTTCTCATGACACTAGATAATCCCCAGGTGGATGAAGGCTTCTGGTTTCTGAGCATCTTTGTCAGATGGTGTGAACTGGAGACTTACTGCAGGCAGTTTAGAATGCTCCAAAAAGCCCCACACTCTTAGTTTCACCATCCCATTAACAAGACTGCCACAAGGATTTATATCCCAGTGTCAAGTTTTGGCAATAAATTAGAAAACCCTTCCTTCATTCTTTTTTAATACTTCTAGAAGTTGAAAAGAAACAAATAAGATAACATCTGCTTTTCTGTTGTTAAAAAATACTGTGTCGGATTGGAGCGATAGCACAGCGAAGTGGGTAGGGCATTTGCCTTGTATGCAGCTGACCCAGGTTCGATTCCCAGCATCCCATATGGTTCCCCGAGCACCACCAGGAGTAATTCCTGAGTGCAGAGCCAGGAGTAATCCCTGTGCATCACTGGTGTGACCAAAAAAGAAAAAAAATACTGTGTTACAGTCAGAGATTTCTCTTTTACTAGCAGCTCTATCTTTGACTAGATAGCAAGTTCACATTAAATACATTCACCTCCTGATTGAAAAATCAGAACGGTCCTAAAAGATACGCATTGCAATTCTACCTTTCTCCCTTTCACTCCATACTTCACTGCTTCACCCCATACTTCACCTTTGTTCCATACAGATAACCATTTAAAAAATTTCTTATATACTTTCCCAGAGAACCTGTCCAGTGTCTCTTTAGGGATTAATAAACAAAATTAAATATAGTATTTGCTCCCTTTATTGTGCAACAGATAGCATACTACACTGCTCCTCATCTGTTTTTAATTTAATACATTCTAGAGAGGTTTCCTCGTCTTTATTTCATGCTAAAATCCTATTTAACGGCTGCATAATATTCCATTATATACCACACTTTATGTATTTGGATTGCTTTAGTCTTTTTCTCTTACAAAAAGTGAAGTCTATAATTCTTGATAGATATTTCTGGCTCAAACTTTGTTACTTTATGTGACATTCCATAGACTTGTATATGGCTGCCCAAAGAAGATATGACAAATTTCATATGTCAGAAAACTAGTAATTAGACCAAGAGAGATAATGGGTAGGGTGCATACCTACCTGGCTTTACATGCCCAACACCTCATATAGTCCCCCAAACCCGCCAGGAACGTAGAAGTGTAGAACCAAGAGAGATGTAAAGAAAGGGGAAGGTGAAAAAAAAAAGAGTTCTAATCCACCTAACCCATTTTGTTTTGGTTTGATTTGGGATGATACCTAGAGGTGCTCAGGGATTATCTCTGGTTTGGTGCTCTGGTGCGGTACATTGATGTGGTATCAGGGATTAAATCTAAGGCTGTCACATGTACAACATGCTGTTCTATCTCCTCTGCTCCCAACCTACTGTTTCAGGGCCCCGGGTTCTAGGATGCGGTTCAAGTCACCTTGGGTTCAGTTCCTGGTACCACATTGCCCACCTTCCCCACCTCCATCTACAAACACTGTATTTGGAGCCCACAAAATAAAACCAAAGAGAGAAAACCCCAACTCTCCTCTATGGCGACCCATAGGCAGGTTGACCTGAGGTTGTGCAGGAGCAGAGAGAGCATGGTGTGTGTGTGTGTGTGTGTGTGTGTGTGTGTGTGTGTGGTGTTTTACTTTTTGAGGAGCATAAAACTTACTGAATTCAAAGTCAAACATGATAAAATTCCTGACACAAATTCTGAGACTCCTTCTGCGGGAAGTTATCTGATTGGGGCTTGATGGACATGAAAGGACAAACGGAACCCAGAAGAAAAGGTAAAGGAGAGCACTGTAGGTAATAGACAATAGGAATCAAGACGTGGGCACGAAAACACAGCAGAACTTGCTGGGCTGTAAGGACCCCAGTGTGGCAGAGCATGGTGTGTGGTGACTGCTGAGAGCTTTGTTGAGCTTAAGGAGCAATTCCTTATGCAGGTGCCATCCTGAGTGCATCGAAATATTAACCTTTGATCTTTACAATCATATGAAGCAGGAACAAGGTCTTTCTCCCTCCATTCCCCACAGGACCGTTATTACTCTCATTTTATAGGTGGGGCTACTGAGGCACAGAGAGGATAAGTAACTTGCCCTAAGTTCAAAGTTGTACAAACTCTAGAGAGTCTGACTCTGAAACCCTCCATGTTTGGGGCTGGAAAGAAGATGCAGCGTGGAAACCTCTTGCGTTAAACCCCAAAACCAATCAAAAACCAATCAAAACTTCTCCATGTTACTTGGAGACGAGGCTGAAAGAGGAAAGTCGTGGTATCAGAGAGGATCTTGGAATATATGTGGAGACATAGGAAGATTGATATTATCAAGGATTATAAAAGGAAGAATATGATATTTATTAACTACTTTGTCTTTAGAAGAACATAACAGATCATTGTTTTCCACATAATTCAGATAAGGAAACCAGGATTCTGAAATGGTAAGTGTCTTGCTCAGTTTCAAAATTATCAAGTGCAAGGCAAGCCTCCGAGGCACCAAGATCTGAGTGAATGTCCATGACCTCACCCCAGCCAGTGTTTCCCCGAAGGTAGCCCACATAATACCAGTGGAGAGCCTCAAGGAGATCGGGCTCCTGAGGTCAACTAAACATGGGAAGTGTGAAAATAAACAAGATTTCAGTGCAGGTTTTCAAAGAAGTTTCGACAGACTTCCTTCTTCACACTCAGCTGAAGAGCAGTGTTGTACCTCACGTACACAAAACTAATTTTACCTCTTTGCCTTCATTTACCACCTCTCTCAAGACCTTTATCAAATCACACCCAGTGGAAATTGTGCTGTGTTTGGTACCCACTGGAAAGCTGAAGTATAAATAAAACCTTTTGGAGAAAGGAAGGAAAGGTGTGTTTCCTGATCACCTGGATATGCAGATACTGCAGATAAACAATACTAAAATCCAAAGGGCACTTGAGTTTTATTTATGAAGTTTGTGCAGAAACAAATGTCTAAAATTTCATATGTCAGAAAACTGGTACTTTGGTGGCCGAGAGAGATAGTACAGAGGGTAGGGTGCTCACCTTGCCTGTGACTGACCCAGGTTTGATCCCTTGCACCCAATATAGTCCCCCGAGCTGGCCTGGAGGAATTTCTGAGTGCAGTAACAGAAGTAACTGCTGAGTACTGTCGGGTGTGACTCAAATACAAAAATAAAACAAAACAAAAAACATGGTAGTTTTGTTTTGTTCTATTTTATTTTATTTTTTAACTGGTGTGTGGGGATCATACTCGGCAGTCTTCAGGGCTTACTCCTGGCTTTCCACACAGGCATTACTCCTTAGTATGCTTGGGAGAGAATATGGGACGTAGGTGGTCAAGCCAGGTTGGCAACATGCAAGGCAAGCACCTTACCCCGCATACTATCTCTCCAGCCTCTGTTTTAATCTATTTTGAGTTTTTTTGCTTTTGTCTTAGTTTTCTCTAGGTAGCAAAATGAAAAAAAGATCACTTGATTTACAAAATAAAAATTTCCCAATTTCTTTTCTAGCTATTTCTATTCTAGCTTTTTCATAAACAAGGTAAACATGTTGGGATTTGGAGAAGCAAAACTGTGTAGGCCATGCTTGTCTCATGTCTGGCTTTGAACATACTTTCTAATTAGCTGGAATATAAAATTAGTTTAATATATAATCCAGTTTTACTATCAAATCACTATAAAAGGCAGGATGTTAAAAAAATTGTATCTTCAACCGCTCCCTCCATGTAATGAAATAGAGAATTTACACATATAACATGGCTGACCTAAGCAAAACCACTAAGAAGGGGACTCTGCACATCTCAAACGCTGTGAAAATAATGCTCTGATTGGCTACAAATTCAGTTTGCAAAGGACATTTTGCAGGCAGTTGTTACTAAATCTAATAAGGTGGGTGAAGTTTCTTTTTCAGTTCTAGCACTATTTCAAGAATTTGGGTAGGATTATTATAATAGCCAGAAATGCTGTTGTTGGTAATTTTATTACCATATAAATGACCTAGTTTTAAGAATGAGGGACTACTTAATAAACATTCTCATTTATAGGGTGGGGTTGTTTGTGAAGGTTTAGACTATTTTTTTAAATCTCTAATTGCAGTGTTGTTTCATAGCTTTGTAGATGTTTGATGTCTTCAGATTCAGTACAGTATTTATTGCTGGATGTTATTCCAAAGGAAGTTTTGGCAATCAAAATGTTTGGTATAAATGCTACTTAAATTTAATGTGATTCAGGTAAAGCTTTGAGTGAAGTCCAGGCTACTTCTTTTATCAGCTCATAAGAAATAAAATAAATACTAAGAAATAAAATATCCAGGATAGTGATTTTTCAAGGAAGGGGTCCTACACTTGTGGGTGCTCAGGTCTTGCCTCTGGCTCTGTGCTAAGGGGGGGGTGCATAATGTGGTGCCAGGGATTGACAACCCAAATCAGTTTCATGGGAGGCTGCACCCTACCAACTGCAGTTATCTCTGGCCCCAATCATAAGTTCATTTCTGCCTGAAGTCTAGAGTAAGTAGAGTCCAAAGTGAAACAAAAAACCAAACAAATTAAAAAATACAAAGAAAAACAAGTATTTGATCAAAATATTTCTCAGGCCCAAATGTAGGCTAGACAGTGCTGTGATTGCTAGTGAAACACACCTGAATATAGATCTTGCAGGAAAGCTGAGAAAGGTTTTGACTGCAACAAGAACAAAGATTTATCCCTCGTCCAATTATCCACAAACATCAATATCTTCTTTCTCGGGGTCACCGTTGGACACAAACACCACAAGTTGTGTCTCACACACAGTCAGGCGTGTCTGAGGGACAGGCAGCTGAGCCCCAGCCTGGGAGCTACCACAGATAGAGGGAAGGTTCTCATCTCGGGAACTGAGTGCCAGACAGTGCTGCTGGCTTCTCAGTTAGGGAGGGGGTAGGAGAAATTTCGTATTCAGGATTTGGGGTGAAAGGAAACTTGAGATAAGTGTACTGAATAAGGAACCTTGGCACCACCCTCTGCATGAGCTCAGAAGAATGACTTCATCTCTGTGCCCATTGTTTTTTATCTCCCAACTTCAATTCTAGTTCTCTCCTACCCAAATGCACAGTCATCTGAGCCACAGGCACTCTGCATAATAAATAAGGAACAAATCGAAAGGGGAGAGACGAAGAAGCATGTGTCTGATGGGGAACACTGCTTTCTGCATCGACTTTATTAGATTTTGTCGCTGATGCTTCATGTTCTGGACCATTTCTTGTACATTTTCTCTTGGCCCTTGGATCAGGGGTCTCTGTGGAACATTCCATGAATGATCATTAGTGTTATGTTCTACTAAAATAACTGGGATCTATTTATAAGCCACCAGGAAATTGTTCTTGTTCAGGACACAGCCTGAAGAAGTAATTTAACAAACGGAAAACACTGTCAGTCATCCATATGTTTTCTCTATTTACTTTTCCCAAACTGCCCCGAGCATTCCTGTTTCTATTCCTTCGCTACTGTGGTTCTCGCAGCTTGGATAAAGCCTCTACCCCTTGGAGAGGTGAGAATTTTGTGAAATCTTTGGCATGGTCCCTTCTTCCCCTATAGCCCTGTTTTTTTTAAAAATACTCACTGTCACAATCATACTTACTATGTTCTGATAAGGAATACTCTTGGGAATGTACTACCTGGAGAAAAAATGTTATGAAACAGAGTTTGTAGTAACACACCATAAAACTGCATATTTTATCTCCAACTTTACATAAAGGAACCTATCATTTATTTATTTTTTTATTGAATCATCATGAGATACAGTTACAAAGCTTTCATGTTGCAGTTTCAGTCATACAATAATTGAATACTCATCCCTCCACCAGTGCAAATAGTGCACATTTTCCACCTCTAATGTCCCCAGTATTTCCCCACCCGGCCCATCTCAACCTACCCCTGCCTCTATGGAAAACTATTTACCCATACTCTCGATCTAATTTTGGGCATTATGGTTTGTAATACAGATACTGAGAGGCTATCATGTTTGGTCCTTTTTATTTACTTTTTGCACACATCTTCCATCCCGAACGATTCCTCCAACTATCATTGACTTGGTGATCTCTTCTCTATCCTAGCTGCCTTCTCCCCCAGTTCATGAGGCAGGCTGCCAACTATGGGGCAATATTCCTGGCCTAAAGAAACCTATTTGTCTCTCTCAACTGCTTTGCTCCTATCAAGAACCCCTTTCAGCTATCATGTACATTTAAGTCCTTTCCTATACTAGTAAGTTCTTTTTTTCCATAACATAACAATGTGGAATCTCAAGGAAGACCAGAATCTCTCTGAGAAAAGGGTCCTACATGAAGCATCAAGATAATATCCAACACAAAGCTAAAAATATGGACAGCACCTAGGGGCTTTGTTTAGTTTAGGGTATTAGTTTCAAGTAACATAAAGTCAAAGAAGAAAATGTGAAACAATGACCCAATGAGCTAAATAGACAAAATCTGAACAAGTGTAGCAAATCTGAAGTAAAGGCAGTGCACGCTAGCTCTCATAAGCAACTGGCTACCCCCTCTCTCGGTAGGCTCTGGAGAATGCCTCAGTATCACTCAGTTTGGAGGCCACACCCAGGGATGCTCAGGGATTACTCCTGGCTCTGCACTCAGAGATTACTCCTAGCAATGCTCAGGGGACCATATGAGGTGCGGGGCGGGGGATCCTCATTGACTGCATTCAAGGCAAGTGCCATACTTAAGGTACTATGGCTTTTGCCCGCATTCTTCCTTTATTTCCTATCTTTCAGTGCCTGGCACCCTCAGAATTCCCGCTGGGAGCTTAGCCCTGCTTAGTAAGTACCTGAGCTGTTTTGGCTCACTCTCCCAGGCATAAACATTAATGCAGTTATATCAAGCACTCATCCAGCTCAGTAGCAGCACCAAAAACAACCAGAAAATGGGTAGAGGAGATAACGACCATCTCTGGGAAGCACATGTCCAGCTGGCCAATAGACAGCGAAACAGTGTTCATCATTTCAGTCTTTATCAGGGAATGATGAAAAACAGCAATGATACAAAAATGATATCTCAAACCAGTGAGAATGGGATATATATTTATAAACCAACAAACTGGGAGCCACCAGTGTTGGCGGGATGTGGGGAAGAATGAGGCCTCAATTCCTGGGAATGTTGCCTGATTCATGGGAAATAGTATGGGGACTTCTTTAAAAACTAAGAATAGAATATCCATGTAAGCATTGATTCTATTTCTTAGCATCTATCCCCAAGCACAGATATTTTCTGCATCTATGTTCACTGAAATACTTACTACAATAGCAAGGATGTGGAAACCATGTGAATGTCCAATGACATTCTGGATGTTCGGGAAATATACACCATGGAATACTATGCAGCCTTCAGAAAAAATGAAACCTTGGAATTTGCTGCAATTTGAACTGGCGGATGTCATGTAAAGCACAGTAAGTTGGGGGTGAGGAGAGGACAAATGACAGATGATCTCATTCATGTGCAGGATAGAGAGAAACAAAACAAGGTAAAGACAATATCAAACAATGACAAGCCCTTGGCCATGGCTTAAAAAACTGAGATTGCTGAGTAAGAGAGAAGCAGGAGGAGGACTAGAGTAACATAAAGATATTGGTGGAGGGTACTGGACACTTTAGTGGTCAAATGGGGTGTGGTCACTCTACATCAGATGATGGACATTAATACTATTGTAAACTTTGCTATGTGAACTACAGCAATAATTAAAATGTAGAATAAAATATAAAAATAGGAAGCATACATGTTTCTAAATCTGAGCTGTCAGGGTTGTCAGAATGTGTTGAGGTTATCCGCTGCCTTTCACATTTGTAAATTCTCGCAGAGTTTGAGCTGACCTCTAGGCCCCCACCTTGTCTGCTTGTAGCCCCTTGCATGGCTGAACAGCATTTTTTTGGTCATAGTCCTCACTTCCTGCGACTCCAGCACGTCTGGCAGGAACATTTTTGTGCGTGAAATTCTGTGGGTCCCTAATAGGACTTCCTACTAACACAAACAGAGTCTCCATAGCCATGCTTTCTCTTCTCTTAAGACTCCCACTTAATTGCAGTGCAAATAGAGTAAACCAAGTTCTTTGGTCGTACTTTTCATGGCAAGACATACTGCACTGAGAGTAGCAGAAATAGAACAAAGAGTGATTGCCCCTCTCTCCCTCTGCCTGTGGTCTCCCACCCAATGCTGTCCTTTACTTCCCTGCTAATCACCATGGCTGTCCTTGCCTTCAGGATTCATTCTTTCTTGCTCCTTCTTGATGTGTCCAACTTGAATATTGGACCAACAATGGCTTCATCCTTGACTTCACTCCTTGCTATGGAGATTTCCCTTGGAAGTGAGGATTCAGCTGTCATTCCCTCCTGGAGTTCTTGCGATCTAGCTGTTCATTAACCAGAGGCCAGGCCAGTTTAGGGACACACAGAGTCACAGGTCTAAAGGCACAATTCATTTTCATTTTTTCTATGCTCACTAATTAAAGTCATAATCAGGCTCTGACAGCCACAGAAGTGAAGTCAGTCTTGCAAGCTAGAATCCAGGGCTATTTTCCAAGACATACCCTTGCTGTGACCTGCCTTATCTATTCTGAAAGCCCATTTACACCCAGTTCCAAATACTGACTTCACAACCCCTGACCTCGGACTTGACATCAAGTGTCAAGTCCTTCTGGCTACTTAAACATGGTCTTGCTTCTCTGAATCTGGCCTGTTCACTTTGGTAGCCCTCGGTGTCTCCTAGAGCTCTTTGCCTTCTCGTTCTATCCTCTGGTCCCTGGCCCTCTGCAAGTCACTCTCTCAGCATCACCAGTGAGGGACATTCGTTAGCTCCTACAGAATAGACACAGACCCTTCAGGGAAGCCACTCTACATAGAGCTTCTTGATTTCCTTCAAGTCAGCTATGTGGACAGCAGTCTATATTCAGAAAGAGATAGAAAATAGAGAATGCAAATCTGAGCTTTAGCCAGTCCAGAAAGAGGTATACACATATTATAAAGGAAAAACGGGTTTAATCATTTTGTCAGCTTACCTTTTGGAAACAGGCTTACTGGGAATGTGTTGTAAGGGAAATGTTTATCAGCATAATAAGTATTTTTTTTTAATTTAGGTTTCTTTAGTTATCCATCTTCAATAAGCCTTGAGTGCTTTTCTCTTTTGAATTCCCGTATCCTAGGGAGAAAAAAAAAGCATTGGCTTGAACTCCTAGTGCTTTCTTATGTAATAAAAAAGTCAAGCAAAGGGCATGTCTTGGTTTTGCTTGGCCGCAGCCGACTGTCTACATTATTGCAAGAACTAAGGCTGATTCCTTTGCTCATGTATAGAATGATGAGGGCTGGGGCCAAAGGGCGCGTACCTTCCATGGCCACCCAAGGTTCAATCCCTGGCACCACGTATGATCCCCAAAGGCTGCCAGGAGTGATCCCCCAGCACAAAGCCAGGAATAAGTCCTGAGTACAGTCAGGTGTGGCCACAAAACAAAACAAAAATGATGAGAGCTGATCTCTTATAACCTTAAAAAAAATCCCTGGCCAGACACGCCCCGTCTTTGAAGTCCTCGTTTGTTCACTAGGCATTGACTAGAAACCCAGAAAGCAGTTAAGCTGTTCTAGAAGTGACTGTTTTGGAAACCCTCACCAATCATAATAAGATTTGAAATTTTATCTTTTATAGGAAATAATTTTTCTTTTTTTTTTACATAACCAAGATTAAATGAGGAAACATACTGCTGGAAACATGTAGTGTGGAAAGACAGAATACATTTTAATGAAAGGGGCTCTCGACTAGCATTTCCCAAAATACTATTCTATAAATCCTACGTTTTTACCCATATTCGTTTAGGAAATCCGATCTTAAAGATCCTTTTCAATGTTTTTTATGCATTCAGGATTTAATCAAAGCTCACACATTGCATTTAACTGTTGATTAGTTATTCTCAATCTAGAGCAGTGTCCTTGTTTCAACTAAAACAGTCTCTTTTCATTTTTTACAACATCAACATATTGGGGTATATGGAATGGTTATCTTGTACAATATCATCCAATCTCTGTCTGTTATTATTTCCTTATAGTTAGATTCTTATTTAATATTTTTAGCAAAACCCTTTCATATGATGTTCATATGGTTATTTATCTAAAATATTTTATATATTCTTTATATGTAATGAAGTATTACAGAAGCATGTAAAGTAGAAATGAAAGGGGCTGGAGTAGTAGCGCAGTAGGTAGTGTGTTTGCCTTGCATGTGGTCTATTCAGGTTCAATTCCTGGAACCCCATATGGTCCCTTGAGTACATCGAGTGACCCCTGAGTGCAGAGCCAGAATCGAGCCCTGAGAACTGCCAGGTGTGGCCCCAAAACAAAAAAAGAAAGAAAGAATAAAAAAGAAACAAAAGATGTTCTAAAATGTCACCCCCAGGAATAATCAGAATTTATAGTTTAGTGTCTATGATGCGATATTTTTTACTTCTGCATATGACAAAATGAAATCCCTTTTTATATCATTCTTGTAACCTGTGTCTTCCAGCCATTGTGTATCTTGGAATAGTTTCTGAGTGAGTCCATACAGATAAATCACTGTCTGTAGCAGTTTGTTTTCAGGTTTCAGTCATTGGAAACTGCTGCTGCCTACAGCCATCCTTTATGCATTTCTATAGGTCACAACCCTTTAAGTCAGACATCTGCATCAGCTCTGATATTGCAAAATTGACACCACAAAACAGACCAATCAACACACGGGCCAATCTTTGTATGAAGTGACTGCTTCTTCACATTTTAGACTAGCATGAGCCATGGGGGGTGGACACCAGGAGTGCTCAGTGCTCAAACTCCCGGTTGGTTCTCGGGAGACTGGATTGCTGGTGGTGGAACTAGGCTCTGCCATGCAAAGGCCCTGCTCCAGCACCTCGAGCTTCTCTTCAGCCAACACCATGACTGATTTTTGTTCCCCAAAGGGCCTCCACAGAGCTCCTTAGGGGCCCCAAGAATGCAGTGCTGCTTGGTCCTGTTGGAAACATGTCTGCTGGGGGCCGGGGGCTCCGGGCTGCAACAGGCCCGCTGGGAGGCTGCAGCACTCAGGGTTGAACCTGGGCCCAGGACGGCAGGGAGGTTAGACCTGACTTCCCTTATAGCTCCTCAGCCCTACCACTCTTTCTAACACTCTTTTCTCATTGCCAGTTAGAAGTGAAAACCATTCTCTCCTAGCATGTGAATTTTTGTCCCTTTTCCTGAACACAGACATTCTGTGTGTGTGTATGTTAGATATACATGTACACAAACACACACCCATGTCTATCCTGTTTCTATTCTCCTATTGAATTGTTTATTTTTTATTGATATATAAGACTCATTTTCATACTAAATTAGTTAGTTATTTGTAGCACGATAGCACTGTAGCACTGTCCTCCCGTTGTTCATCCATTTGCTCGAGCAGGCACCAGTAACATCTCACAACAAATTGTGAGATTTATTGTTACCGTTTTTGGCATATAGAATACGTCACGGGTAGCTTGCCAGGCTTTGCCGTGCAGGTGAGATACTCTCGGTAGCTTGCAGGGCTCTCCGAGAGGGATGGAGGAATCGAACCCAGGTGAGCCATGTGCAAGGCAAATGCCCTATCTTTTGAGCTATCGCTCTGTTTACTGCATGAATAATCATTATTTAAAAAGTTAATTGAAAGCTGACCATTATTTGGAGCACCCAAATCACATTCTGTGGGACATATTCCAAAACCCATACCTAAGAAGGGAAGAAGCCACATTCTGTCTTTCTACTTGAACTTTCTCTATATGGAATGAGGCAAAAGCACTTACCTGAGTCAAATTTCTAGATATGAATAAAATATGTGTCATTTTTTACATATATGGTTGTATGTGTAAGACATCTTATTATCTCATTCTAACTTTGGACAAACTGGCAGGCTACTGAATGTAACCTGCCCACACGGCAGAGTCTGGCAAACTCCCGTGGCGTAACCAATATGCCAAATACCAGTAACAATGATGGGTCTCATGAGCTTTGATGTGGCACTTTTTAAAAAAATCTCAGGGCTAGGACGAAGGAGATGTTACTGGGGCCTGCTCGAGGCAATTGACGAACAACCTGAAGGTCGTGATCGTGATCGTGATGGATTATTTGTTTACAAGGTATGTATAACTGGAAAATTGTTATTATTTGGGAGTTCAGGTCATGCCCCTCAGAGCTAGGGCTACTCTCGACAGTGCTCGGAAGCCTGTGGTGCCAGGGATTGAGCCAGAGTTAGTTTCATGCATGCCAAGCGCCTCAACCCTGAACTATCTCCCCAGACCCTGGAAAACTATTATTTTTTTAACTATTTTCTCTGGGCCAGAGCAATAGTACAGTGGCTATGGCATTTGCCTTGCATGTGGTGAACTTGGGTTTGATCCCTGGCATCCCATGTGGTCCCCTGAGCACCTCCAGGAATGATTGCTGAGTGCAGAGCCAGGGGTAACCCCTGGACATTGCTGGGTGTGGCCCAAACTAAAAACAACAACAAAAATTAAACAAAAATATTTACTTTATGACAATTTTCTTTGGGCTGGAGCGATAGCACAGCGGTAGGGCACTTGCTTTGCGTGCAGCCAGCCCGGCCAAGCCGGGTTCGATTCCTCCGCACCTCTTAGAGAGCCTGGCAAGCTACTGAGAGTATCTTGCCCGTGCAGCAAAGCCTGGCAAGCTTCCCATGATGTATTCAATATGCCAAACACAGTAACAACAAGTCTCAAAATGGAGATGTTACTGGGCCCGCTCGAGCAAATCG
>JAOXYA010476331.1:0-16940 GCA_028565675.1 Sorex palustris
GGTCAGCACGGGGATGGAGGGAGGGGACACTTACCTTGCTGGACTGTAAGGGTGGAAGGGACTAAAGGACTGGGCAGTGTGAGGGAGAAGCCAAGCCGAGGGCTGACGCTGTGCATTCCAGGAGCACTCAAATCCCTTTAGTTCGGTGGGTCCAGAACTGCCTGGAGATGACGGGCAGGTTCCGTGCCTGTTTCTAGACAGCAAAGTTGTCTCCCAGTTCACGCGTCACACTCCTGAGTGCCAGCCGTCTTCTCATTCAGGACTGGCACTCATTCTACCAGAGCGTGGATTGGGTCATGGGGGAGTGAGCTGAAGTGGGTTGCCGGGTGAAGACAAAGCTTTCCCCGAAATGACTCTGTGGAAACACGGTGTTGGTTTTCTTTTCATTCTGAATGTCAGGGGAACCCGGGAAAGCAGATGCCATGAATACGATACCTCCACGGGCTAGGGATGAAGTGTGGGAGTTCAGTCTTAGATGCTTCTGACAGTCCTGGTTTGGAATGCATTCCTCTGGGCAAAGAGAGATCGGGGTGGGGAATCTGTGCAGGTTCACAGGACCAATTGGTACTGCCCTGCACACCCGCTCAATTCTTCTCCCACCCTTCCGTGCTGTCTTCACCCAGGTCTCATGCGCAATTCTGGCCATTTGCTCAGAGGCCGTGTGTGAGGAGGCTATTCAAAAAGTCTATCCAAGATTGCTGCTGGCCCTGCTCTCCCAGATATACCGCACAGCCAAAAAGAGTTCTCGCCAGGAGATGGTGGTACGTAGGCATCGGGAAGACGGAAAAATCCAGGCCTTCGATCCACTCAGGTATGCCGAACCCGAACATCAGGGGAATGCAGTTAGTCCTCATGCTGAGCCCTTCGGGGATGCCGACCAAGTGGGCATCTGAGAATAGAGTTAAACAGGGGAGTGGAAATTGCAGCGTGAGGCAGTAGAAACTCCTCGTCTGTTTGCAAGGTTCTCATTTTTGTGTTCTTTCCTATCCTTTCCTGCCAGTTGACTTCATGGTACCTCTTGGTATTCATATTTGGGGCACATGGGAGATTCATAAGATTGGGATTGCCAAAATGGAAAGTTCCATCCCAAGATGGGTCGCGGAATGATCTTGGGAGTTATTAGTTTTGGGCCCAGCTGGGAGGCATTGAGGAAAAATAAGGGGATGGTAGAAAAACAAAGAGTGCTTTTTTCTTTTTACTTTGTAAAATGTTATCAAAGCACTGTGGTCTACAAAGTTCTTTGTATTTGAGTTTCAGACTTACAGCATGAGCCTACCTGTGTTTTTTTTTTAAGTACTTTTTTCTGAAGAGTTCCATGTGAAGGGGTCAGAAGCTAGTACAACTGGTTGAGCACTGGCTCTACAAGCAGCTGGCTCCGGTTCAAACTCCAGCACCCCCGATGATCCTGATCTCTGAGTGCAGAGCCAAGAGTAATCCCTGATGTGGGCAATCCAGATGTGGGCCTCCAAGAACAAAAGACGTAGTTTCCTATTTGACAATTTTCTATCAAGTATACATATCTACCCCTGATCAAAAAACAAAAGCCAAGTTTCGTTCCTATTTGAGTTTGTCTTTTGCTCCCTTATACAAAAATCACTCTGTATCTGATGTCAGGGTGACTATGCTAAGAACAAGAATATTGAAAAGATCTTGGGTGGGCAGAGAAATAGCACTTTGCCAAGGATACAAATTGCCACATCTCTGGGTGATTTTATACTCAGCAGTGATCAGTCAACATTGAAATAACATGTTTTGAACAAAATATCCAAGCTGAACCTAAGGGGAGAAATGTAGACAAGAGAATGTTAAATATGTGACCTGTGACTTGATTCATTCGCCTCCAAAGAGTCATTTACCGCCATACTGGATATGGATAACGGTATTTTGGGGGAGAGACTCTCAGACCCCATTCCCACCCCCAGCTACTGGACCCATGGTTTAATACAAGGCTGAGGATTTAGTACTGCTCAGGTCCGCCAGGGACGGCGCTTCCCTGGGCAAACCTGGCAGTGCTGGAAGGGCTCCAGGACCATAGCCGGTGGTGCTTAGGGGCCCTCAATGACTGATTTCAGTGATGCTTGGGGGACCATGTGGTGTTGGGCACATGCGAAACAGATGCCCTTATTGCTGTACTATTGTCCAGCCCTGTACTGGAAAGCGATTTCAGTGAGTGTGAGTTGGGACCACAGATGCTGGTGGACTCGTGCTGAAGAAACGTTCCTGGTGTTTCTCTGGGGAACATTTGCAAAGGTTGGGATCCAACCGGATTCACCGTGTGCCAGACAAACATATTATTCCCTGTACTGTCTCTCTGGCCACTGCCAAAAAGTCTTATCAAAGCTATGATGTATTCCAGACTATCAGAACACTTGACCAAAAGCTTCATAAGTGATGAGAAGATAAGCATTGTGTATTTTTACCTACTTCAACATTTTAGAGCCTGCAACATCGGCGTTAAGTCTTAGTATATAGTCCATAGTATCCAAACCACGTCTGTGCCAGTGACAGCTTTTTCGTACTCACTACGCTATCGAGAAAAAAAAAAAACAAGCACTCTCTTGGGGAAGAAAGATTTCTCCCAACTCTAAGTGAGGTAAAATGTACTATATCAGCATGATCGATTGCCAAGAAAATTTCCTGAACAATAATTGCACAGTGCACAGAACAGAGGAACTGGCTCAAGGTATTGAAGACATCATGTGAGCATTGAGAAACGTTTCAGTTTTTGACATCGAGTTGGGTGTGTCTATCAGCTGAGCCACAAAACTAAGCTTTCTCTTTAGCACCCACACAATTCCTGAAAGAACAACAATTGCCAAGATTTCATTCCTTGCTGAAACTTGGAAAATCGATGCCCAAGAAATTCTGGTACCAATTCCAATACGCATGTATTGGAAGCGATTCGTTGAAAGAAATAGAAACCTCCCTTCCAAAGAGTTTGGCAGTTGCTGCTGATGGTGCTCCAGCACTGTCCTGTAGCACTGTCCTCCCGCTGTGCATCGATTTGCTCGAGCAGGCCCAGTAACGTCTCCAATGTGAGACTTGGTGTTCCTGCATTTGGCATATCGAATTCGTCCCAGGTAGCTTGGCAGGCTTTGCCATGCGGGCGAGATGCTCTCTGTAGCTTGCCGGGCTCTCCGAGAGGGGAGGAGGAATCAGACCCGGCTCGGCCAGGCCGGCGGCTTGCGAGGCGAATGCCCTTCCGCTGTGCTGTCGCTCCAGCCAGGAAGCACAGGAAAATACAGAGGTTTTCTTGCAGATGGATTTGTTGATGATTTATTTCTGCTTTGGTGCCATACAAGTGTGTGTTCAAAGTCTGCTCCAACTCACTGTGGAAGAGGTAGCTCCTGGCCATGCTAAAAAAGTCGGAGGCAACTACTAAGAGCTCATCACTGTGACTAAAGCCAGCTAAAATACGAAAATAGTGATCGGCCGGTAGCAGTGCAACTCTGGCCATTTTTTTTATCGAGATGACTTGAACGTTCTTCATTATTTTCACGCGAATTGTCCTTTATTGTCTGACATTTCTCTCTGACATGATAGCACTGCAGCCCTGTCATCTTGTTGTTCATCGATTTGCTTGAGCGGGCCCAGTAACGTCTCCATTGGAGACTGTTGTTCCTGTGTTTGGCATATCGAATACGTCACGGGGAGCTTGCCAGGCTTTGCTGTGCGGGCGAGCTACTCTCGGTAGCTTGCCGGGCTCCCTGAGAGGGGCGGAGGAATTGAACTCAGGTCGGCCGTGTCGGCCACGTGCAAGGCTGAGGCCCTAACTGCTGTGCTCTGACCCTACCTACCCATAATCCTACACACCCATGACCACACACACCCATGACCATACACCCGTAGGCCTGGCATCGCTAAACCTGACACCCATAGACAGCACCCACAGGCTCGACACTGCTAGACCTGGCAGCCACCGAGCCGACATCCATAGACCAACAACCAGAAACCTGAAAGTCATGGACATGGCCCCCACAGCCCCATGCACAAGGCACCTCTTTCTCCCCGGCCATTGCGGGGCTTGGGCCTCAGAACCCTCTCACAATCGACCAAGGTCTTCTTAGTCACTCTTTGCCATGAAAGCGCTAGACATATAGTGACGATGGTGTGGGTAGCAGGTCGAAATATGGCATTAAAAACATGCAAGGTTGTCATGCAGTATTGTCTTTCTGCTGGCTGGTTTCAAGAAGGAAGATTCCTAGGGTGGTCCTAGGCAAGTTTGTAACAAAGAGGGCAGTAGGGTAAATCTTTTTGGAAACCTCCGCATTCGATGTTGAACAACGTGATACACTGTTCTAGGTCCGTCTCACCTCGGCATTGTGTGGTACCTGTACGTCTGATCACCCTCTTCAGCGGTTGCTTTTAGGTAGCTGCCATCTTCCACGAGTCACTACCGGAACTGTCATCTGTGGAGCGGGGTCTGGGTTCTGAAATATGTGGTTTTATTGCATGACTTGTCCCCTCTGCGTGTGGCATGAAAGATTCACTTCCTGGGCCTCACAATTGCCCTGGGAGCCACCTCCACCGTGGAGCCCTCCTCTAGCTGCAGATCTTTAAGCAGAGCAGTCAGGGCCTAGGCATGGATGGGTGGGCACCTTGGTTTGTGCCTGCCAGACAAGTGCTTTCAGTCACTAAGTGGTCACCTGGCCATTATCCCTGTTTGAAAGACAAAGACCAAGTCCTCCTTCAGCCAAAGGAGAGTAGCAGATCAGATCTGGTCTCATTTGGTGGGAGTGGAGCTGCAGCTGATCCTGACCCTTTCCCTGTGCCCTGGAGAGCAGAATTTGAAAATAAGGGCACCAGAGTCTTCATGCGGTCTCTTCCCCAACTCTGGGTTTGGACGAGGATCCAGACTGAAAGGGTGTTTGGTTGGGCGGGGGGTGGGGGTGGGGGGCTGTTCCTGAGCTGTGGAGTTCTGTACCAGGAAAGTCGAGTCCAGCTCCCAGCCAGGTTCTGGCTTTCTGGCTCAGGAATGGCACGAGGTTAGCACTAACGTGAGCTCCGTCCTTCTGTCCCTCTCTGCAGTTGTGCCATCCGCTCTCTGAGAGCTCTGACAGGGGCTGCTGGGTACAGATCCGTTGTGAATGATGCAAATACGGAAAATTGCTGGGAAGCCCTGGCTTCCCCAGACAGCTTTCACCTGGGCGTCATGAATCTCACCAGGTGGGACGCGCTCCCCAGTCCTCCTTCCTCCACTCTAGCCTCGGCCCCCGGGTCCCAGCCTTCAAACCTCCCCTCTCTCTGCCATCTCTTTGCTCTCCCCGTACCTAGTTTCCCGTTGTCTTTCTTGTTCCACACTCACCGGGGAACCCTGCCCCCACCACCCCAGCCTGTCTTCACCACACCCGCCTCTACGCCACGGCAACTCTTCAATTCCTGTGTTCCTCCTCAGGGCCATTGTGAGAAACTGCCCACAACAAGTCATTCATGAAATCCTGGCTTTAGTAGTCAAGTTGCTGGGGAGCCAGGATCGTGGGCAGAAGCTCCTCTCTCGCGGCGCCTATGCGCAGGTAAGATCTGCTCGGGAGGGTTCCACAGCTCTGCCAGTTGTGGCCTCGAGCTGAAACACACTAAAAAGAACCTTCGATAAGCGGTCCCCAAAGAGGCAGACTACAAGCGAGATCCCTGAAGTAGAGGCACTTTCTTACCTTGTACTTCAGACAGCTGCCTTTCCCGTGGCAGCAGAGGCTAGAGAGAGCACAGGGGAAGGTGTGTGCCTCACATGTCAATGGACCCTCGTGTGGATCACACCCATGGTTAAGTGAGCGTCACCAGGTGCAGCCGTGGACGCCCCTTTAACCCCACAGTCTGGGGCCCTGAAGGTCCCTGGGCACCATCAGTGTGGCCCACTTCATGTCTGGCACCGCAGGCCCCGAGTGGCATTGCATCCTTGCCAGATGCCTGGGCACCAGCACAGGGCTGCTTCCCCGTCCACCACCGCTTCAAGGGTCCCGACTCCTGGAGAGAGGAACAGCAGCTCTGTTGCTCCATGTGTGATCTCTGAATATCGGCATGTAGTGACACATTCAGGCCCTGTGGGCGTTGCCTCCCAGGTTCCGGCCACCTGTGTGTTTGTCTCCCCCGAGTACGGGGCCTGCGGGAGGGCTGAGGGGTGCACAGTGCACGTGACCTCTCCTCTAATCTTAGCTCCATTTCTGTTCTTCACATAGCTTCTTGAACACGGAGCAGCGGCCAAGACCCTGGGACAAGAGGCATTAAGTACCGTAATGCAATCCATCGATGATCCCGATCCCGTGATTAGGGAGATCGGTGTCATTGGCATGAGCAATCTAGCCCTGCATCCCAAATCAGTAAGTATGCGTGTGGGACAGTGGAGTATGTGTTCTCCCTGGATCCTTTTGTTCATCTCCTGTGGAGCCCTTGGTAATCTAGTTGATTGCCGGGCCCCTTATCCTCATGCAGTGAGCATCCAGTTTCTAGAACTCCAGGACCCCCTGCCCAGCAAGATCTTTCAAAGCCCCTGAGCACCAGCCGTCCACACTTCTCACATCCCCATGGCCTTTGGACTTAGGGCCCACCTGTTTTCTCCAAACCCTACTCCCCCGTTTGCAAGTTCCCCAGCTCTTGAGTGATCTCTGCCTGTTTTCCAATAGGCAGAGGTGCTGGCCACTATGACTCACGCCTTGAAAGACCTCGTTAGAGGTCCACCCCGCCTGAAAATTCAGTCAATGAAGACATACAGAAACATGATTATCGCTAGCAAAGGAGCGTCCAAGGAGGTCTTCCCAACTATATCAGAGGAACTCCGTATGCTTCTTACTGATGTATGACACTAAGTTCTGGGGATCAGCTGGGAACAGTTGGGGTGGGCTGAAGGAACCGAAGACTCTGGGCCAGGGTCTCGGACTGTGTTGCGAAGGTTGCAGACAGGGAGGGATGCGAAAACGAGGACTCGCTTCTGGAAACGGTGGGTCCGCAGTGTCCCCCCTCTGACACAGATGCAGCACACACCACAAGTTCCCCACTCACTACAGCAGACTCGAACTTCGTTCTGACTTCAGGGATCTTCTGCATCCCTGAAGTCAGAACTAAGTGCGAAGACAGAGGAAACAGTCCCAACTCCACCCTCCTCCCAACCAACACCAGGGCCCTGCAATGCTAGCAGCATGTGGCAAGAACCCAGAGATGCAGATCCGAACTTTCCAAACCGCTCTAGATGTTCACTGTGTCAGACCCTCCTTCAACAGCCTAGATTTGTCAACTCCAAGGAACTTGCTTCAGGGCTCCATGCCGACGGTAGTCCTGCGCAGGCTCCCCTAAACCAGGCATTGAACCGTGGATGGGAGTTACTTTGGCATCAGTCTTATCTCGGAGCTGGACCTTCCAAGACGGGAGAGTGAATGTCTGATTCCTCTGTCTATTCCGCAGATCACTTTTCAATGTCTCATAGCATCTAAGCACGGGATCAACCCAGGAGTTGATAGAGTCACTTTCTCAAGTATCTCCCTCCCTGGGACTCCCTGGTTTTCCAGTGCCAGGGCATCCCAGTTTCAATCACATGCAGAGGATTCGGGCTCCAGAAAGCCCTCCAAAGGACTGCAAGCAGAATTGTGGCAAAGAGAGGGTATAAGTCGGTGGGGGTCTCCCTAGCATCTTGGGGCCATGGGTCTTCCAAATGCAGAGATTCTCGTCCTTTTTGTTCTCACTTGAGGTTTTTGTGTCCTTGAGGCTCCGACAGGGGCATGGTTGGAATTGTGGCATGGGAGAATACATGGAAGAAAAAGAAAATGAGATCTTTCTCCCCAACTCTCTTTGAGCGTCTGCTTTTCTTTCTTTTCTTCTTTTTTAACAATTTTTATTAGTGAAGCACCATGGAGTACAGTTGTAGACTTGCAAATTTTGGTGCTTGGGCTTCAGTTATACAATGATCAAGTACCCATCCCTCCACCAGTGCACATTCTGCACCAGCACTGATCCCAGTATCCCTCCCACCCCCCCATCCCCCCATCCCACCCCTCCTCTGTGGCAGGGCATTCCCTTTTGTTCTCTCTCTCCTTTTGGGCGCTGTGGTTTGCAAAAGAGGCCTTGCGTGGCAGTCATGTTCAGTTCAGAGTCTACTCTCAGCACGCGTCTCCCATCCTGGGAGGATCCTCCCATCACCCTTTACTTGGTGCTCCCTTCTCTATCTGGGCTGCCTTTTCCCCTAGCGTGTGTGGCTGGCCTCCACGCCATGGAGTAAACCTCCTGGTACTTGTCCTGGCTATTCTTGGGTGTTAGTCTCCTATTTTGTTACTTTTTATGTTCCCCAGATGAATGCAGTCTTTCTATGTCTGTCCCTCTCTTTCTGACTCATTTCACTTGGCATGATACTTTCCATGTAGTACCACTCCTATGTAAATTTCATGACTTCATCTTTTCTAACAGCTGCATAGTACTCCATTGTGTAGATGGACCAAAGTGTCTTTAGCCAGTCATCTGTTCTCGGGCACTCGGGTTTTTCCCAGATTTTGGCTATTGTGAACAGTGCAACAATGGACATAGGAGTGCCGAGAGCATCTGCTTTTCTGAACGTAGTCACAAGGCCTCTTTCCTTTGGAGCACTACCGGCCAAGGGCTTGTTTCCCTTGAGGGCTCATCTTGAAGCCTGTATCCAGACTGGGCAGAGCTGTGGCCCCAGGTTATCCAGAGGAATGACAACGACTCCATCCAGGGCTGCCGAGGTGTCAGTAAGGGCTCCATTCTTGGTGCCTGGGAAGTGGTATCTATTTCATGGGAGTCCAGTCGTGCATTTTAAAATGCTTCTTGGGGGCTGGAGTGATAGTCCAGTGGGGAGGATGCTTGCTTGGCATGTGGCCAGCCAGGCCAAAAGCACCAGCCAAAAAACAAACAAAGAAATGTTTTTTGCATCTACTGCTGGAGCGATAGCGCTGCAGGTAGGGCATTTGCCTTGCACACGGCCGACCCAGGTTCGATTCCTCCGTCCCCCTCGGAGAGCCGGGCAAGCTCTGTTGGCTATAGAGAGTGTCCTGCCTGCACGGCAGAGAGTGGGTAGCTACCCGTGGCGTATTCGATATGCCAAAAACAAGAACAACAAGTTTCACAATGGGGACGTTACTGGTGCCTGCTCGAGCAAATCGAGAACAACGGGAGTAAAGTGCTACAGTGCTACAGTGCCTATACAATTTAGCATGTAAAGGTGTTCATGAAAAGGTTGTCAGGTGGTATCTCCTTCCATCTTGCCAGAAAGTTATTGTGGAGGTCTATGTTCAAATCAAGAAATATTATGGTCATCATTTCTGTGATAGCAGCTTGCTTCTAGAAAAAGACCTGGACCCAAGTGATCCCCAAATCCGACTGCCAGGCTCTCATTGTTTTTGTGAAATTTTGCGTGGCTCTCTCTCCGTTGTGATTGCGTGTAACTCCTGGCTCTGTGTCAGGGGTCACTCCTGATGGTGCTCAGGGGCCCTGTGCGGTGCTGGGCTGGAACCCGTGTTCGCCGCATGCTCGGCGAGCACCTCCTCTCCTGCGTTATCCCACCAGGCCATCCCCGATCACTCTCGCTGATTCACCTCGCCCTATGAACTTCCTGGGCAAGACTCAAAATTACTTTATTCTGTTCTCTTTCTAGTCTGAAATGCCTTTAGGCTTATGCTCCACGTTTCTCTTCTATTTCCCATGGGTCCACTTGGAAAGAAAGACTGGGCTACTAAATCATCTTTGCACTGAAAACGAGCTGTTTCTCTTTTGTTCATTTACCCACTTGTAGTCATTTTGATTGTGGTTATGATCTTAATCTACCCCGTTACAGACTTTTTATTTCTTCTATTCTCCTTGTATTTGATTTTGTTGCCAGGACAGGCTAGGGTTGGGCTTTTAGTTGTTGTTTTTTTTCCTTCTCCCTAGTAATCACACACTCGACTTTTATTTGACTTTGGTGTACACAGCTTTTAAGAACAGAGTTTGGGGCCTTCAGTGTTCCCGTTGTAAACAGCCAGCAGCTTCTGCGTGCCTCTCCCAATGATCCACAGTTCCCTCCCTTTTCCCACCTTGTTAGCAAAGTATCCATTCGTCTGCAGTTAGACATTTGGCTCTGAAAAATTGCTCCATATTTGTTCAGTGAAGATACACCAAAATCCTGAAAAGTGGATAGGGTTTACCTCCGGAGTGTATTGTTCAATCGAACAGCCTGATGGCCATTTGAAGAATGTCATACCTGGCATCTAGAGAAAAATTCTGTGTACTTAACAATTTGTGTTCCTGAGCTAAATCCAAATCCCTAGAAGAAAATGAAGTGACAAGCTCCAGGAAGGTCCTTAGCTAAAAACAAGCCATAGTCTTGACTTCCTTACTCTTCTTAACCATGAACTTCGTCACTCTGGGAGGCTGGAAAATGATTGCTCAGATCCCCAAACATGTTAACTTTGCATGATGTGAACATATTACGGGGAGTGAACATTGTATCTGGATGATGAAAGACAGGACTGTCTGGGATACAGGAAATGACAGCCCCTCAGCCACCTTTTGCTCTTTCTGGCAGGAAACAAAAGAGGTGAGACTCTCAGCCATTTCCACCCTAGGCGACATGTTGGAACAGATAAATCAGTGGAAACCGGTGTCTGCTTTCAAAAGAGAGATTCTCACACTACTGGTTCCACTGCTGCTAAACCTTCAAGACGACGACGTGCATGTGGTGAAGGTAACTATGGCACCCTGTCCTGTCATCCACAGTCTAACCCATTTTCCTCTCTGCCTGCCATGAGCCCTCTCACTTGCCTCTTCTTCATGAGCCCAGACAAGTTTGTCTGTTCTGCAGTCACCAGTGATGTCATCCTCCAGCTGGCTCTGAGCATTGGGGTGCTTCTCAGGTACCTTTGTTGTTATCCTGAGAACCTCCTGTTTCTGGACTCTCTGTCTGTCCCTCTTCATGAACAAAACCCCAGCATTCACAGGATCCTGATTTCCAACGCCCACCACCCAACCACACAACAACCCCTCAGAACAAGTCTTCCCTCTTGGACATAGTGTATGTCATTTCCCTGCAGTTCTAGCAGAGAGGTATGTGTTTTCCTCCTTTCTGCACCCCTCAGGTGTGTGGCCACGCCCTTGAAAAGTGGAGTGGAATAACAAAATGGAAATCTCTCACCTCTCAGTTTAAAAATGCTAATCCAGGAAACAACATTCAAGTTCTTGAAGACACCATCAAACGCCTGGTGAGTGAGAATCTCTGAGGAAACTAAGACACACTATTCATGCTAGATACGCAACAGTCAGGTAAGTTAGGTGGCTACAATAACAGGAGAAAAATGCCCTTCGTTCCTGGGTTCTTCCCCATGACCAGTGCACCAAAGAACCTATTTGCTCCTCTCAACGTTCCAGCCTCTGTCTTCAGAAGCTGTGCAAGGTGGGCAGAGGGTAAGGACACAGAGACCTCCTTAGGTCCAGCAGATGAGATCTATGGAGGCAGAGTCCGCAGGGCTGTAGGCCAGTAGTCATGACGTTGAGTCTGTGGCTGTTCAAGGCAAGCTTGGCAGTGCATATTGAAAAAGTCCCTGGTTCTGTGCTCACTGGTGGGGAAGGTATTCGCTCGAGACATTCCAACCTTAGAGAATCTTAGTGCACAATTCTGTTGGCAGTTTACACTTTGCATCCATCCATCCCACTGGAAACTTCACACTTCCTTTGGAGGGAGGTTGTGCGGATTTCACATCAACTCCAGAGAATCAGAAACACCACTCAGATCGGGGAGGTCTGGCGCCACGTCACGATTTCTCGGTGACCTTGCACCAGAGCAAGTTTCTCTTGATGCACCTATCACCTCTTCTGCTCTGATGATGGGGGGACTGTGTCAGGGTGTGTCTGTTTCTGTGGTCCAAGCTGGCTGACGCCAGAATGCTGCCGTCCAGGTACAGGGGGAGGGGCCCAGCTGGAAGAGGCTCTTGACCAGTGTTCCCATGGCACACAGACCCCACGACGGCCCACCAGCTGAAAACGGCTAATCTGCTCATCCACTTCACCCCTCTTCTGCTCCACAGATACGCAAAAGAAAAATGGAGGTGTTGGGAACACTGCTCCTGGAAACATTTGGATTTCTGAGGAGCCCTCAGTCCTTTCTAAGGACGAGGGCATTGCGACTTGTAGGTAATGCTCTGCTCCTGGCTGCTTTGCAGTTACTCTTCATCAGGGACACCCTCCACAACTTTGTGCTCAAAGCTAAACCTGGATCCTGCACCAATGAAGCAGGTCCGAGGCACTCCTCGCTCAAACCTGGACAGAGGTCTCGTGGCCAGGTCTCAAATCCTCCCGTGGCAAGGTTCAGGGAGGAAGAGGAGGCAAGAGCCTTTGCCCCAACTCTGCTGAGTTGGCTGGACTGGTGGGGATGAGAAGCCTAGACAATTGAAAGTCGGGGTCCAGGGACAGAACACTAGCAAAGGTTCATGTGCTACCCAGGAATGAGGCTGGTTTCATCAGGACATGACGCACTTGTGCAGGCCATTCTGGGTACAGCCCTGGAGACCACTCACATGCCTGGGGTGGCCCTGGAACAGCACAAGCCCCGAGCAACACCACAACCTTAAGTCTTGCATGCAACTTCTTTCCTGCTTGGCTGGCTGAGAACCACCAAGATGGGCCCCTGTGCCTGCAGAGAAAGCTCCTTCGGAATGTCCCTCCATCCCCCAGCAAAAAAGAGAATAAAGGATTTCCGGTAGAAATTCTTGATTCCTGGAACCCCACGCCCGGTGTTTGCCACAGAATTGCTTACAACTGTTGTAGCACAAACTCATAAGAGAAAGCTGAAATCTCTGTCTGTTTCTGTCTCTTTGTCTCTGTCTCTCTGTCTCTGTCTGTCTGTCTGTCTGTCTCTCTCTCTTTCTCTGTATGTGTGTGTCTGTCTCTCCCATAGCACGTTTAATAACTACATTTGGGATGGAATGTTTCCCCTCGCCATAACCAAAATCAGGAATTTTATGCTCTTCAAAGTTTCCACCTGTCTTTGGATTTTGGCACACCCAGTGATGCTCAGGGACAACTTCCCACTCAGTTCTAAGGGGTCGCTCTTGTGCGTCTGTATGGGTATGCCAGGGACCAGATCTAGGCACATTCCTGCGTGGAGGACTGATTGAGTACTCTGGCCCAGTAAGGCATGTCTTACATGCATTCCTTGTTCAGACTGGTTAGAAACACACAAGCAAAGAAGGGGAATGAGGTTTTCCAAAGGTCCAAGAATTCTGGAAGGACTTTAACTCTGCCCTGTTTTCAGGACTCGTGTTAGAGAGTCTGCCGACAATCCATGTGGAAGATGCAGAAGTTATAAAAACTGGTGAGTTTCCACCTTTGACCGGGCTTCTGGGTTACACAGAGATTGTGGGATAAGAGAAAGAGGTAAGATGGGGCAATCCTTCAAGGCATGTTCCATGATCTTAAAGGAGAATTTTTCGGTGGTCGTTGCAGAAGAGGAGGTGGCCCAACTGAAGGCATTGTTTGGTTTCATTGCTCCTATTCCTCTGTCTTTGTACTTCCTGTACTCCTTGGATGTCTACTGGGTAGGAGCCCCTTATGACCAAGCTGCACGAGGAATTTCACAGAATGTATGAGCAGGATGGAATCCTCAACTGCTCAGAATACCCAAGGGTTCCCCTTGCCCTCCCCAGCTTGCCCAGTCCTTCAGAAAGACTGCCTCAATCTCCTGGACTAGAGGATGGTTATGCCCAGAAAAAGTTCTTCTGCTGACACTTGCACTCATATCGGACACCTGACACACCTGGGGAGAGGAAATGATCCTTCTGATGCCCTGCCCCTTCCTGTGTGCCTCAAACCCACTCTTTTCTCTTGTCCGGAGCAAAGGAGGGCAAAGCAGGCTGTCCTCTAGGATCGATTGGAAGCCCTTTTGGTTTTCTCGGTGAAGATGCCCGTGATTTGTATTCTTTGCATGGTAAGGACTCTCTGGTCTCCCCCCAGGAATCCCCACTCACCCATCGTTCCTTCGAAATCATTTGTAACAGTGGCAGGTCGTTGATCGTTTTGATGCACTGCTCCCACCCAGCTGTCAGGGTCTCTCAAAAGCATGTAGACTGGATCACGTCTGCACACTTGTGCGAAAGTCACTGATGGCTTTCTGCTTCTGTGTGTGCATGCCAGAGGGAGCCTCTTGTGTTTGTCACAAGCCCTGAAAGACTTCACCACTGGCAGTCTCTCTGGCCTTCTCCCAGTGCCTTTCTTCTCACTGGTAGCTGCATCAGCACTGGCTCTTTTCTCGAGGATGAGTAGGTCAGCCCCACCTCCCACCGGAACTATTTCTCTCTTCCTCCTCCGGTGCCGGATGTGGTGCTGGCTCTCATCCGCTAGACCTCCGCTGAATTGTCTCCCACATGAGTAACTCTTGTGGCTAGCACTGAAAGATTGCAAAAGCGCCTCCTTCTACACTCTAGGGGGTTCCTCCAGGAAAGGCCCAAAAAATCTGCTTTTGGGGCCCAGCAGAGAACACAAGTGCCAGATCACATACCTAGCACGTATGGGCGAGGCCCTGGCGCACATTCACAGCACTACCTGGTCCCAAGTTCTGTCTGTGTCCTGGACAGAACATGAAATGATTTCGTCTAGAGTCATGTTTTATGGGACAAAAGATCAAACTTATTTTTGTAAAAAGAACATTTTGACATTAGGTCTTTAAACCTACCGCACACAGGGTTTTGCATGGAGCTCAAGGAGAGTCTGCCTCTCCTGGGCAAGGCCTTTGGTGCACTCTCAGACACTAGAGAATAAGTGCTGTAAGGATAGTTATGAAAATAGAAACCGTTAAGGTGTTGTGTGCTGAGGGAGGAGAAGTATTTCTCTTTCTTGCCTTCCAAAGTACAACTGTCTGCAGTGTTTCACAATTAAAGCACCCTCACTTCTTTCTTTTGTTCAGTCGCTAAAACGATTTTTGAGAAATGTTTCTGTGTTTGTTTTGCTGCACTTTGGGGTCACACCTAGCATCTCTCAGAGTGACTCCTGTCTCACGCTCAGTCATTCCTCCTGGTAGCACTTGGAGGACCGACCATCTGGGATGCCAGGGAACTAACCCGGGTGTGCCACAAGAAGGCAGAGAACCCACCCACTGTACTATCGCTCTGGCGCGACTCAAATGATTCTTAATGAAGTCCCTTAGCCACAACTTGGTATGTGAGGTGAAAATATGGGGCTTGGCTAGACAGTCCTGGAAAGGGAGATCTGAATGAACTTCTTTTTGGTTGCAGCTCTTGAAACAGCAAATGAGTTCGTGCCAGACATGCAGCAGGTTACTGCTGCCACTTTGGCAAAAATCGACCTGATTCCCCCTCCCAAGACTGAAAAGAATTGTCTGCGGAGACTTTTTGATTTGATTGTACCGCCCAGACCAAGTAGACTTTTCAAGTCTATCGATGACAAAGAACGAGACAAGAAAGGAAAGCGACAAATGAGTACTATTTGTGCCTGGTGGCAGAAGCACCGAGGAACCGTCATCGATGCCTCGCATCTGTAGAAGATGGAAGCAGAACTATATGATAAGCTCCCGGATTAAGAATGTTAATAAAGGTTCTATTTCATTTTGCATAGAGTCTCCTTCTCTGGAGCAAGGGATTTGCCATTGTGAGGTGGCCATTGACAACGTGAGGAATGCCCCCAAAGCAGTGCGTAGACCTGGGAACTATCAGTATCTTTCTTGTTTGACCCAAGACCCATCCGAAAAGGGCTTCATGTCATAGGTATATAACGTACTGGTAGAAATTTGCAAAGAAACATCATTCAATCCATTCAAAAATGGGGAGAAGTCATAAAAAATTCCTTAAAGAAATTCGAATGCCCAAAAGGCACTTAAAAAAAATCCTGTCCCTCACTAATCATCAGGGAGATGCAAATGAAAACAACAGTGAGATATCATCACACACCACAGAGACTGTCCCATCAGAAAAGGTCAAGAATGACCAGTGCTCGTGCAGATTCAGGGAGAAAGAGACTCTCCTTCAGTGTTGGTGGGAATGCCGACTGGTCCGGCCTTTTTGGAAAACAACATGGATATTCCTCCACAATCAAGAAATTGAGCTCCGATTTGACCCAGAAAAACCACTTCTGGTAATATACCCCAGGAGCCCAAAAACACAACAGAAACACCTTCTGGACTCCTACGTTCACCACAACACGCTCCACAGTAGCCAGAATCTGGAAAAACCTGAGGGCCTGAGAGCAGACTCCTGGTTACAGAAACCAAAGTGCATCCACCTAATGGAGTACTATGCAGCTGTTAGGGAAAATGAGGTCATGGGATTTGCTTATAAATGGATGCCCATGCAGAGTATCATGCTGAGTGCAATGAGTCAGAAGGAGAGGGACAAGGGGCTGGAGCGATAGCACAGCGGGTAGGGCATTTGCTTGCACGCGGCCAACCCAGGTTCGATTCCCAGCCTCCCATATGGTCCCCTGAGCACCGCCATGAGTAATTCCTGAGTGCATGAGCCAGGAGTAACTCCTGTGAACGGTCAGGTGTGACGCAAAAAGAAAAAATGATGAAATTTTTAAAATGCCTGTGATCTACATTGGAAAAAAAAGAGGAGAGGGACAGATATAAAATGACTGCACTCGTTTTTGTGGGATATAAGCCAAAATAGTATAATTTGTGTGAGACCAATATCCAAGGCCAGGGAAAGAGGGCCAGGGGGACTGGTCAACGGTCGGAAATTTGGCACAAGTTTGTGGGATGGGGGAAATGGTAGTTAAGATAGAGACGGGACCAGTATGGTTATAATCGGTGGAGATGATCCTTTTTGGACAGGAACTGAGTGTGGAAAGTAGGTAAAAATCACATGTACTTTCTTTTCACCGCTTTAATAGGGAAAGTAGGTAAAAATAGCCCATAACTTTTCAGTACCTGTATTGTAAACTACGACATCTAAATCATTCTACAACACACCAGAGAAGTCTTTTCACCAGCTGGCTAGAAAGATTTAGCAGCACTGAGAAAA
>JAOXYA010476339.1:0-16940 GCA_028565675.1 Sorex palustris
ATCATTGTATAATTGAAACCCAAGCACAAAAATTTGTAAGTCTACAACTGTACCTCATGGTGTTTCACTAATAATAATAAAAAAAAACTTAGTCTGGTTAAATGAGCAGAGATAGGGGTTAGAGCGATAGCACAGTGGGTAGGGCCTTGCACGAGGCCAACCCAAGTTCAATTCCCAGCATCCATATGGTCCCCCGCACCACCAGAATGATTTCTGAGTGCAGAACCAGGAGTAACCCCTGTGCATCGCCGGGTGTGACCCAAAAAAGAAAAAAAAAATGAGCAGAGATACAGGGGCCTGAGAGATAGCATAGCTGGTAGGGCTCGGTAGAGCATTTGCTTGCATGCAGCAGACTCAGGTTCAATCCTCAGCATCCCTTATGGTCTCCTGAGCACCACCAGAAGCAACTCCTGAGTGGAGTAATTTCTGAGTGCAGAACCTGAGCATCTCTGAGTGTGACCCAAAACAAACCCAAAACAATAGCGTAGGTAAGCAAATGTCTGTAAGTGTTCCTTTGTTCTCCTGATGATTTGGGATGAAGACAATAAATATGGAATGTGATGGAGAATGGAGCTCTCTGTTCATGAGACTGTGAGCACCTGACCCCATACTTTTCTCTCTTTTGTCTGTTTTCTTAATCCTTATGGCATTTTGTTTTTTTCTTTTTGGGTCACACCCAGCGATGCACAGGAGTTACTCCTGGTTCATGCACTCAGGAATTACCCCTGGCGGTGCTCAGGGGACCATATGGGATGCGGGGAATCGAACCTGGGTTGGCCGCGTGCAAGGCAAACACCCTCCCTGCTGTGCTATCACTCCAGCCCCTCTGTTCATATTTTTAAACAGTTACTTCTGTGTTGCTAACCACGTCTCCAGAAAATTGTTTTTCATGAAAATGCTTAGGGCCGAGAATGTAGCTCAGCGACCGAGCTCTCGCTTTGCCCCTCGTGAGGTCTGAGGTTTGATCCCCAGCATGCAGGAACTGTTCATAATAACGTTAAATAAGTAAAATGAAAATGCTTCGAGTTTTCCCAGGTGCGCAGTAGACACGTACTGTGGCTACTGTTAGTGCAATATGGAGGGTGAGAAATGGATCGAAATGAGGGCCTGGAGTGATGGTGCAGCGGGGAGGGCACTTGCCTTGCTCGCACTGACCCAGGTTCGATCCCCGGCATCCCAAAAGGTCCCCTAAGCACCACCACGCGTGATTCCTGAGCACAGATTCAGGGGTAACCCCTGAGCGCTGCCTGGAGTGGCCCAAGAACCAAAAAGAAGAAGAAAAAAGAGAAATGAATGTCACTGAGAAGCCAAGAGAGAGAGTGCCCGGGTGGAGGCCGGCAGAGCCCTCCCTGGGAGGCCCCCCTCCCCCCAAACACACACACACGGATACACACGCACGGCCGCCGTGTGTGCAGAGCCGCTGACACGGGATGTTGTCCTGAGTTGTGGCCTGGCCGGGTGCCAGCAGGACTTGGCGACCACAGCAGGAGGCGCGCCGAGCGTGCTAACCAGGGTCAGTGCGGGCAAGTTCTGTGGCGTCCAGGCTCCAGGAACCGGGAGATTAAAGTGTCAGGGTGATCGCCGTGGGGATGTTGACAGGCCTCCGCCGCGAGGTGGTAGATTACGCTGAGGGCTTCGGTGGCGGTGATAAATGGGGTTTAGCAGATCGCCCAGCAGAGCCGGCGATAGTGTGAGGCCTAGCAGGGACTTAGCAGGGCTCCCGCTGCTTCCTTGGGCCGCCGGTGGTGTCCTGCTCCTGCTCCTGCTCCCGGGCTTGCTCGTCTCAGGAATTTGCTGCAAGAGGATTTCGCTGGCGAGTTCCTTTCCCCCCTTCCTTTGAACTATGCTGCTGCCGGCCCTAGCCAGGGAGCACCATGGTTTCTCTGCAGCAGCGCCCACCTGGCCCCGTCCGTGTTTCTTGGTCCACATGAGGCCGGGTGTGTTTACCTGCTTTGCTTTGTTGTGGTGATGCCGAGGTGTGTGTGTGTGGCCACCCCCCCCCCCATGGCCGTTTCCGTGGCCCTGCTGGGCTTGAGCTCAGAGCCTCCCACAGGGAGAGCAGGCCCCCCCCTTGGAGCCATACCCAGGCCTTGGACAAGGGCGCGCAGGCAGTAATCCTTTTATCATCCGTCACTTTTTCTTCCCAGAGGGCTAAATTCTCCTTATCGTGCCAAATCCCCTTTTCCCCTGATAACTACATTTCAGAGTTTCCCCTGTGGTTGGTCCTTGGAGCTCTTTCCCCCTCCTCCTCCTGTGTGTGTGTGGGGGTGTGGTGGAAGGGGGGCAGGGAGAGGTTTGGGGGGTCACACTTGGCAGTGCTCAGGGAATCACTCCTGGCTCCGTGCTCGGGGCTCACTCCAGCGGTGCCATAAGTGGCGCAGGGGTGGAACTGCGGTTGGCCACGTGCAGGGCGAGTGTCTGCGCCCCTGTCCTGGCTCTCTGGCCACTTCGGCCTCTTTCCGTGTCAAACAGGGTCAGCTTTTTTCACAGGGCCTGGGGGTGGACGGGTCACCACCAGCAGTGCAAGGATTGTGGGTTGCCAGGCTGCCGGGCACAGGGAAGATGGGCGTCCACGGCTCGGCCACGCCCCAGCCCCCCACTCTGTACCCGGCACCTTCCCCCGGGTGTGTTTAGATAGCTCAGGGGGTCCCAGAAACTGTCCTTTGAGCCGGAGAGGCTCTGAGGGGGCCGGATTGCATGCTGTGGGTTTGATCCCCGTCACTGCCTGGTCCCCCGAGCACCAGCAAGTGAGAACCCCATGCACAGAGCCAGCAGTTACCCCTGAGCACCACCAGGTGTGACCCCCCCAACCCAAATAAGTGAATAAATAAAACACTCGTTTCGTTCGTTTCCTGGTTTTATTTATATCTTTATTTTAGGAACCTTGGTTTGCAATGCCGTTGGTGTTGGGGGTCACGCCTAAAGTACCCCAGCACCCCACCCTCCAGCGTGTCCACTTCCTGCCACCACTGTCCCAGGCTCCCCGCTGCCCCAATCCTGATCCCCTAGCGTGAGCCCTCCCTTCCCTATAAACTTTGCACCAAAGACCAGTGCTCAGGCTCCATTGCCTTTGGGCCTTGGCCATTCCCCTTCTGTGTCTCCGCCCCACACGCGGGAGGTCACTCCACCTGGCCCTCTCCTGCAGACTCACCGCACACACTCAGCATGGTCCCCTCCACATCCACCCTCGTGGCAGCGAGCTGCACGGTTCTGCCGTTTCCTGTTGCCGAGCACTGTTCCGTCGTGTTGCGATGCGCAGCTCCTTACCCCCTCAGCTGCCCCCGGACGCTCGGGCTGCTTCCAGATTTGGGTGGTTGTGAGCGGTGCCACAGTGAGCGTAGGGGCACAGATGTCTTTTCTGAGTATTTTTTGCACCTTTGGGCCAGGTGCCAAGAAGTGGAGTTGCTGGGTCAGTTGGACACAAAGTTTCTTTTTCTTTTTCTTGAATGGGATTTTCCCCCAGAGGTGCTCTTGGCTCCAGTGCTCTTGCTGGCAGCACTTGGCGGAGTAGGTGGTGTTGAGGCGTTGCGTGGCCCGGCCATGTCCCTTGAGCCATATCACAGCCTCCACATTTAAGTATTCACATTTGCACGCTGGTCAGTTGACTAGCTGCCGTTTTACACTGATCTGCCTTTCCTCCGTGATGGCAACCCCGTTATCCATTTGCTCACACCAACACATTAGAAGGCTTTCATTTCTTACTTGCTCTCAGGCCGAAATACTTCAGTAAGTCTTCGGACTTCTACCTTCAGAATACCTGCGGGAGTCGGTGAACTTTTCACCACGGCAGTCCCAGCCTGGCTTCCCCGAGCCTGCCCCCAGCAGTGTGATTCTCTTAGAAAGTGAATCTTGGGCCCGAGAGCTGGGCCACGTTTGAGCTTCAGCGCTGCCCGGAGGAGTCTCCAAGCGAGTGAGCACTGTCCCGTCTGGCCCTTGACCACACAGTGGAAGCGAACCTTATCGCCCGGCCCCTCCTGCTGGCTTTCACATCTCTTTGGAGTGAGTGTTTGGGCCTTTCTCGGCAGCACTCCATTCTCTGGTTTCCAGTGTTGGTGCCTCACGTTGACATCCCCGAGGCCCCCGCCCCGTGTTCCCACTGAAAGCCATCCTCTGTTCTGTTCCGCCTCCCGCAAGTGCTCTCTCCCTGGGTACCACTTGAGGGTCTCTTCCGGTTCTCTTAGGTTTCTTCTCAAATGTTGCCTTAGTATCTGCAACCTCTATGTTCCTTCTGGCCCCACCACCTGGTCTCTCCTTCTTTGCTTTTGTCTTCCTGCTTCTTACCACTGGCTGACATTCATTTATTTGTCTGTCGGCTCTCTCACCCTCCTGAAACACAAGCATCGGGAGAGGAAGGCCTTGGTTGTTTTGGAAGCTTGCTCAGCCCCCAGGACTTAACATAGTGCCTGCAGCGGGCGATGCTCAGTGCCTGTCAGTGGAGGGCGGGCATCACCCCTGTCGCAGATTCTGCCTCTCTGAAGTTCCGCATCTCTAGTCTGCACCGTTTATGCCATAGCTCACTCACAGCAGCACCCTGTCAACTTGGTGCCACAGGAAAATAGCCCGGTCTGCATGGTGTTTGTTTTCTATGACATGAAAATGGACTTTTTGGGGGGGGGGTCCTGGGGGCCGGGGACATTCAGGTGGTTCTCAGGACTTCTGTTCCAGTCTCTGTACTCAGATCTCACTCCTGGCGGTGTTCAGGGGCCATAGGGGATGCCAGGGATCGAACCTGGGTCGACCGTGTGCAAGGCAAGTGCCCTACCCGCTGTACTGTCCCTCAGCCTCCACATTTTTGCTCTATAGATCTTGTTTGTCTTTGTTTTGGGCCATACCTGGTGGTGCTCAGGGCTCACCCCTGGCTTTACCTGCTGTACTATCTCTCCGGCCCCTCATTCAACAGACTTCGATCTGGAGAGCAACATTTTATTGTTTTCTAGATAATTGTGCAGAGAAAGACATAGTAGAGACCATGAATTCTCAGAGATCTAATAGGGTTCAATAAGTGGTTATTGATTGTGCCTCCGTTTCCCATCTGGCTGATTTATTGGGATGATCATTGCACACGTGTCAGCACTAGATCATAAAGGTGGCCCTGAGACCACGTGGGACGGTTTCATTCCGCTACCAGAACGGGGAAACTGGTCAGTTTTGTGAGCCACTACACTCGTAATTTCAAACATCCACGGTATGATTGCTTCAGATACATGCCCCCGACTTCCTCTTGGAGACCAGACAGTTGTAAATCCGGCACTTTATCAAGGAACGCTTCCTGAATACCAGGAGCTCCCGTACGCCAGAGGCATTGACAATAAATGACTAACTAAACAGTAGCTGGTTGAAGTGTTGGTCATTTATCATGGACTTTCTCAGGGCTGTAAGAAAAAAATTTCTGAACGGTACTGATAGGTCTGGGACCCGGCACTCCCCACAAGTCATTCATTGATGCTGTGAGCACTGGAGACAGAGAGAGGAGAAGGGGGGCAGGGCTGCAGGGTCCCCACTTTTTGTATGTTCCCGGTGTGCCACTGTACCTCCAGCCTCGAAGACACTATGACAGCACGGTCATATTTGTTTATTTGAACCCAAGATCGTGTACTGGCTTGGCCTTTTTTTTTCTTTTTTTAAATCACCTTTTCTCTTATTCCTACAATTTCTATAGATCTTTGGGCTGGAGCTATAGCACAGTGGGTAGGGCATTTGCCTTGCACGTGGCCGACCCGGGTTCGATTCCTCCATCCCTCTCGGAGAACCCGGCAAGCTACCGAGAGTATCCTGCCTGCGTGGTAGAGCCTGGCAAGCTCCCCATGGCGTTTTCTATATGCCAAAAACAGTAACAAGACGTCTTACAGTGGAGATGTTACTGGTGCCCGCTCAAACAACTCGATGAACAACTGGAGGATAGTGCTGCAGGGCTATAGATCTTTACAACTGAAGTTCTGTTTTCTCATTCAATTATTTACTCCCTTTGGCTCTCAAAACTAGCAGGTTTTGTTTGTTTTGTGACTGCATCCTGCTGTGTAGGGGTCATTGCTTTCAGTGCCTGGGGGGCCATGGTGTTGGGGATTGAACCAGCAGAGCCTGCACCTGGCCCTCCAAGCCATCTCTCCTGCCCACCAGAGTCTGTCTCGTTTTCTGACTCTCATTGTTCTTGGCACTTAGAGACGAGTCTGAGGTTCTCATTCGCTACACTTGTTCATGGTGTGTGATAGCCCTGCCAGCCTGCCGGAACAGGAAGTTGGATGTCCTAGAGAATGGATCAAGCATTTCCCAGACACCTGCATTGATCTGTGCTGATAGTTTTCCTATTGTCATGTTAATGATAGCTCAAATTTCTTAAAAAATTATTTTTTGAGGGGGTGCCACACCCAACTGTGCTCGGGGATCACTCCTAGCGGGGGGCCCAGGGGACCATCCAGGGTGCTGGGGGATCGAACCTGGGTTGGCTATGTGTAAGGCAAATACCCTTTCTTCTGTACTATGTGCCAGCACTAAAAGGATTTTTTTCTTTTCTTTTTTTTTTAAAGTAAAAATGCTTAGACTATCACCTGGTATCTGCTAAACCCTATTAACCTAATTTAAAATATGTGTTACTGAAGACTTTTGATACTGATGGAAAAGTTGCCGAGAGGGGCTGGAGCGACGGTATATAGTGGGTAAGGCATTTGCCTTGTATGCAGCTGACCTGGGTTCAATCGCCGGCATCCCACACGGTCTTCTGTGTACCACTCAGTAATTTCTGAGTGCAGAGCCAGGAGTAACCTCTGTGCATTGTTGGGTGTGACCCAAAAAGCCAAAAAAAAAAAAAAGTAGCAGAGGGGCAGAGAGCTCGTATAGAGGCTGAGGCACTTTTCTTGCATCCCACCAAGCCTTGATTGAATCCTGGCACCACATACGGACCCTCGAGCGACACTCGGGGTCATTCCTGAGCACAGTAGCCCAGCAGCCTTGGTGCACAGCCGGGCCGAGCCCAGACACTGCTCCCCTCCCCACGGTAGCAGCTGAGAGGAAGAAGCAGTCTAGATGTTCCGGAGTGAGCAATCTCTTGAACAGAGCACCTAAAACTAGTAAATTTTTTAGGTTTTATTAGGCAGATTGCCATAAGAGAACAAACCCTTATTTATTTTATTAGTGAAACACCATGAGGCACAGTTATAGACTTACAAAAATTTGTGCTTGGGTTTCAGTTATACAACGATCAAGTACCCATCCCTCCACCAGCGCCCATCCTCCACCACCACGAGTCCCAGCATCCCTCCCATCCCCCGTCCCCCCATCCCATCCTGCCTCTGTGGCAGGCCTTTTGTTCTCTCTCTCCTTCTGGGTGCTGTGGAACAAACCCTTATTTTTTTAAAAATTTTTTTTTAATAAAGTTGTTTATGATGATACAACTCCTCTTTTTGAGGTTTGTATGAATAATTTTGTATCAAAAGGATGACTTTTAGGGGCTGGAGAGCTAGTAGGGTGTGTGGGCACTGGCCTTGCACATGCCTGACCTGGGCTGAGTCCGGGCACCCCCTAGAGTCCCCCAAACCAGTCAGGAGTGAGTCCTGAGTGCAGAGCCAGGAGGACATGCGTGGTGAGCACGGCCTTTGTGGTTCCCAGACAAACATAGAATGACCTGGTTACTAACCCTGACTTGGAGACAGGGCTTTGAAACTGTTTTCACAGACATGTTGGGTGGCACGGTCACTCTGTGTGTGCCCCTAAGTCCATGGTCTTCTCTCGGGCGGGTGTGCCTGCTGCTGACCTCTAAGAATGAAGTGTCCCCGATGCAGAACAGCCTTGTGTGTAGGGAGGAGGCAGACGAGAAACGGGGAATTGTTCTAGTATGGGCCTTAAAGAACTCTGACATCGCTTGCGACCTGAAAAGGGTTTCACAAAGTTGCGCTTTAAAAAAGTCTTGAAAGAAAAAAAAATCGATTTATCTGTGCTACATTAAGGGAAACATCGTGATCTCTTAGGCTTTTATCTGCCAGACTACTCAGAAATGAGTAATTCCAGGTGGGGAAGGGGGGGGGTGGTGCAGCTCAGGGGCACTGTGTGTGCATTTGGTGTTCTGGAAGCCTGGGTTCAGCCCCCGGCAGTACCCAGGCCCCAAGCAGCAGTCGTTTGGGGTAATCCCTGAGCA
Organism: Sorex palustris; assembly: GCA_028565675.1. Classification (NCBI taxonomy): domain Eukaryota; kingdom Metazoa; phylum Chordata; class Mammalia; order Eulipotyphla; family Soricidae; genus Sorex; species Sorex palustris. The sequence goes on from JAOXYA010476339.1 coordinate 8,129, forward strand.
ATGCTGGGCGGCCACCCCCCAAATGCAACAAAAATGTAAAAAGTAATTTCAAATAGTTCTGGGTCTTGATTAGTCCACAGATGTAGTACACATGTAACAACGTGACCTAGAACTCTCCAAGACACGCATTGAACCTCTGTCAACTATGGGCTTTGATGTACCTCTGTAATTATCTAAAATCTAACCTTTGGGGGAAAATTGGGGGAAGAGTGCACAGGTTTATTCTGTGCCATCTTTGTAGCTTCTTAAGAATTGTAAGTATTTCGAAATACAAAGTTCAGAAAGGCCATTCTTACTCTGGCCCTTATACTGAGCACTGGTCCCGTGGGGTGGGGGTGGGGGGCGAAGGACAGGGTTGGGGGTGGAGGTCCCAGGAGGGGGACAGTAGAGAATCCCGGGGAGGTGGGATGTGGCTGATGGACTCAGTTGGGTGGGGGTATGGCAGATTGGCGGGGGTGGGGGGGGAGCAGTCAGGGTGAGGAGTCATTGAATTCTGGGTGTGTTTTGAAGACAGAAAGAGAAACATTAGCCAGTGGGCAGTTGTGGGTCAGTGGAGAAAAGGAAGATGACCCCAGGGTTCTTTCAGCCTGGACAAGGGAAGGAACGAAAGAAAGGGACAGGAAGGAGCAGCCATCAGGAGCCTGGTGTGAGGAGTTGAGGCTCTGGCAGGGAAAACTAGGTAACAGTGCTCCGCCCGCAGCGGGACCGGGTGACGTCCTGGTGCCTGCCTGCCCTGGTCACCTGCGGCTGGGGTGTCTTGGCCTCGCCCTGGCGCTGCTGGAAAGAAGCCTCTGTTGGGTAAACAGGAAGTTGTTTCCATGGAGTGGAGAAGCAGCGGCAGTTCCATGTGGCCCTGCTGAGAGCTGCTGCCTGCGTCTGCACATGTGCTCGTGTGTGCATGCGGGAAACTGCCACGGGGTCCCCTCATTCAGGCGGCAGCTCATGTGGCCGCATGCTCTGGGCCCCCAGCCTGGCCTGGCTTGTTTTGTCATCAGGTAGAAGGACACCCTTTTTGCTGCCTCACTTGTTGGCCAGGCATGCTCCTTTTCCACTGGGGTGAGTGAGGGCTCCGTCAGGAGGCGGACGGAGAGAGAGACTGGATGGAGGAAAGAGACTGCTCAGCGTGTGGCTCTCCTGGACGCGGGGGCCCTGGGCTGAGCCTGCCTCACTCTCCTGGACGCGGGGGCCCTGGGCTGAGCCTGCCTCACTCTCCTGGACGCGGGGGCCCTGGGGCAAGCCTTCCCTGCTCTCCTGGACGCGGGGGCCCCGGGGCCGAGCCTGCCTCCAGTGTGTTTTGCTCCTTGAAAGGTTCTACCTAAATGTGCCACAAGATATTTCTTCTTGCTTCAGATCTGGACAAAAGGACAGGTGGCGAATCCTCCTGACACTCCCCCCCATCTCCCCCTTCTTCTCGTGAGATGCATCAGTCCCTTGTTGGACTCACCATTTTGTGGGGAAGAGTAGATGGGGGAAAAAAGATTGCGGAAATCCCGTGCCGGGAGATGGACATGATGGGAAAGTGAGAAGAGAAGTTTCAGAGCTGGGGGACGGACGGACGGACGCAGTCCTTTATCTGAGCATCACCACATTCTTGGGAGGGGGTGTGTGAAATGGTTAGAGAGGTTATAATTAAGACCTTGAAACGGGCCCCAGGAGGGTAATGCAGAGATAAGCAGTCGTGGGGGGTGGAGCCGCGCTGGGGCCAGGCTGCTCGCTGCAGCACGTCCGGACTCCGGGCTCTCGGGGTCCGTGGCGGCGGTACCAGGGGAAGGCTGGCGTGCATGGAAGGACATCAGGTGGCAGCAGGACCACTCTTGAGGGGTCGCTGTGTGTCTGCCGAGACCAAGAGTCACAGCAGGGGTTCTGGCTGCCATACGTTTCCTTTTCCTCCTTCAATACTTGGGTATTTATCCGAATGCTGCCGTATGGTTTTGAGGTCGTGGCTGGGCCACTGCTGTGGTTTTTTTTTCCCTGGGGAACAGTGATGCTGCCTTGAAGGGAGCAGGATCCCCCACAGCCCAGGGCCCACCCTGACGCCTGGGGGAGGGGGAGTTCTGATGGGCACGAAGAAGAAAACAGACACCCGTCTGTCTGGGTCCCGGGGAACCTTCTGAGCCCAGCATGAGGGGGAGAGTCCAGCTCTGCTGGGGTAAGGGGCCGTGAGCACCAGCACAGGGCAAGGTTGCAGCCTGCACTTTCTCCAGAGCCATCGCCTATCTCAGCGCAGTAGGGACCCACCCGACCTCCTGCAAGCACCATCCAGTGCCCGCGGCCCCCCGCCCCCCGCCAGCTCTCTCCAGCCCCTGGGTCTGATTTTCCTCTCCCCCTCCCTTATCCTCCCCTCCCCTCTCCTGTCTTCTCCTCCTCCTCCTCTTCCTCTTCCTCCTCCTCCTCCTCCTCCTCCTCCTTTTCTTCTTCTTCTTCTTCTTACAGAAGGGCATACCTAGAAATGCTGAGGGGTAACTCCAGGCTCTGCACTCAGGAATTCCTCTGACGGTGCTCATGGGACCATATGGGATTCAGGGATCAAACCAGTTGAGCCACAAACAAGGCAAGCACCCTACCTACAGTACTATCTCCCTAGCCTGGGAAGAATAATTATTTTAAGTGTGTTGGGGGCGGGGAGGAGTGTGTGTGCAGAGAGAATATCTGAATGGCTTGTGAGGAGTTGAAGTGCTCTGTCAGTTTGGAGTGGTCCTGGGGGCTGTGACAGGCACACACATATACTCCACTCAGTGACATGGCCCTCAGCAGCCCACCCACCAGCCAAAAAAACGGTCTGTGTTCCAGCTGAGAGCACCCAGGTCCTCACCCATCATCCTCTGGCAAGGCGGCTAGCCTAGAGCCGCGCAACCCTCTACACACACACACACACACACACACACACACACACACACACACACACACACACACACACACGTGCACAGCTTTAGGAGGAGGGGGGGATCCTAAGACGATAGTGTGTTTCCCTGTGGCTGTGCTGGACGGTCCCAGCCCGCGGGAACGCGTTTGGGCTGGAGTCCTGACCAAGGGGCAGCCGCCAGCTGGCCCCGTTCCACCCCCCCCACGCCATGCATGCCCGCTCCTTCGCCTTCCAGCCTGGATGATGCTTTTCCGCTCGCCCCCTTGAACCCACATCCCCCGCCCCCGGGGGAGCGCGTGGCACCTGGCCCGCCCGCGCGCCAGAGCGGTGCGCGCGCGCCGGGCCAAGCCTCAGACGCAGGAGAAACCAGAGCTGGCTCAGCTGGCCAGCGCCCCGGCTTCCTGTCCAAGCGTTTGCGGCGGGGCTTCCTGCTGACGGAAGGGTGGCTGCCTCGCTCCTGGACAGCCCCCGAGGCCGCGCGGAGCACGTCCAGCTGGCACTGGCCTGGGAGCCCCCGCCGCGCTCCGTGCAGCTGTCGGAGGAGTCTCAGGGACACGCCGGGGTCAGGCCTCCAGAGCTCTGCAGGGATTTCTTTGGGGAGAGAGGAAGCTCGGGCTTGTCTGGGCGCAGGGCCAGAGCACATCCCACCGGCAACACCCCTCAGCCCACACCAGGCCCAGCGGACCTCCGAGTGTCACCAGCCCGCCACCCCCCTCCCAGGCCTACGACACAGCTTCCCCCTACGCCCCCAGACACGCAGATGGAGGGCCCTTGGGCCTCTGACCTCATGCCCTGCAAGAGTCTGACTTTACCGCGAGCCGGCCTCCCTTCCACGAGTGGAAGCCGGTCTGCGAGAATATTTTCTTAACGTTCCATGTTTATTGTCCCACGTTTTTTTGGCCGGGCAGCAGCAGCACAGGAAATCGGGTGAGACTTGGTCTGTCTCACCCCAGAGATCCGAACACGCCAGAGAGGGAAGCTGAATTCAGTTTGGGGAGGGGAACAGTCACCCCGTCAAATCCCACAAGGACTGAGCACCCTGCTCTGGGAGGCATTCAGCAGAATGGGTCTGCAGGAGACTTTTCGCTGTGTGGTATCTGGAAGGCCCACCAGGTTGCCCCGTCCATTACTGGTGCAGACTGAGAAGCAGCACACGGCTGGATGAAAATGGGTCGGAGAGATGGTACGAGGCTTGCCTTACACGCAGCCGGCCCCAGTTCTATCCCAAGCCCAGGAGTGATCCCTGAGCACAGCCAGGGGTGGCCCCAAACAAGACAAAGGCAAGTGCTCCAAATATTGGGAAGAGAGGGAGGGAGGGGCGTGGAGAGGAGGGAATGTGAACAGACCAAACTGGTCCAGTGGTCTCAGATTCTGCAAAGGTCAGACGGGATGCTAGACACCTAAGGCACCAGCCTTGTCTACCTGAGCACTGTAGACTGAGCCTACCCCCCACCACTACCTTCACAGACATTGCGTCTGTCACGTCTTTGGAAACTCTGAACATGGAGAGTGGCCCTGGAGGCTCCGAGATGGTCAGGGGTGTGGGGCGAGGCTTAGCCCAGGACACATCTGGACATGACCCCCCTGCTGTTCGTGTCCCAGGCCCCAAGGGCTGAGGTCAGGGTCTAACATGGAAGAGAACACGGCGGAAAGATCTGGGGCTGCCGGGACAGGAGGAGGTGAGTGAGGGATGGACGGGGGCCAGCACCAGCCCAGCTGCCCCACCGCCATCTCCGTCTCCCCTCACAAGGCCCCGACGTCCCAGCATCCTCAAGGACTATGAGTCAACGGTGCCTCTCACACAGGGACCAGACGGCATGACTCAGCCCCTCTCTCCGAGAAGGCCTCACTTCCAGGTGCCGGCAGCTCTTCGGGGAGGAGGAGGAGGAGGAGGAAGAGAAAGAGGGAGAGGAGGAGGAGGAGGAGGAAAAGGAGGAGGAGGAGGAGGAGGCCCCTGGGGTGACATCAGCCGACACAGCAGGTGTCCTTCCCTGCCAGGACAAGGCGGCAGCTTCTGGGACACCAAGCTAAGAGGCTTGGGGCTGAAGAGTCTCCTCCTTAGCTCTCCACCCCCACCCCAACACTACCCCCTCCCTCCGAGGCCAAGGGCATCCAACTGAGACTTCGAGAGGCAGCTGGGGCCGCAGTCACAGGCAGGCTGGGGTCTTGGAGACCACTCAGGGGCACAGCAGGAGGCAGAGCGTTGCCTACAGACAGACATGACCTGCTGCTCGCTGGCCATGCACTTCCGCAGTTTCAGGAGTGTTTCCTGGGTGTCTCCACTCCCCACACCCTCACTTTGGAGCTCTGTCTGAGCCCAGGGATGGAGCATCCTGCCACGAGGTCCGACGAGCACCTGGAGACTGGATTCAGCCCCTCTGGCCAGGTTTGGATGCAGACTCCTGCAGACAGTAACTAAGTGCCGTGAGAGAGAGATCCCATCCCCCCAAGGTCTCCCTCTCTCCAGCGACCCCATGAGGCTCGGCACCACGCCGTCTGGCCGTCTGGTGGGGTTGTTGAAGAATTGGTACCGGGAGCAGGTTTAGCAGTGCCCAGAGCATGGTGGACACGCTTCTGCATGTGGATAGGGCCACATCCGGCGTTGACTCAGGGATCACTCCGGGCAGTGCTCAAAGCACTTCGTGTGAGGCTGGGGATCGAACCTAGGTCGGCCGCGTGCAAGGCCAGCACCTTACCCCTGTGCTACCTCTCTGGCCCCTCTCCTTCTTAAGCGGGTGCCTCTGGGTGCGTGCACCACCTTGGGGTGGTCTCTGGGGGCTGAGTTCATACCCTGCAGACTCAGGAATAGCTTCAGCACGAGGTAAACCGCAGCTCCTGCTTCCGGAAGTATCCAGCAGCAGCCTGGCCTCGGAGGCTCCACATGCCCTCAGCCTTCCCCCTCCCCCCTCCGTCCCCCCGCCCCCCCCCCACCCTGGGCCCACTGCCACCCCTCCAAGCCGCCGGATATCCTCTGAGGGCCAAGGTTTGGAGAGTTTCCGGGACTGACTGGGTCACGCTGCGGCTGGCCTTGCTGTGCCCCACCCTTCCTGGCAGACTGGCCTCCTCCTCAGGGCCTGAGAGCCTGCCAGGAGGGAGGACAGTTGGGGGTCCCTGCCGGGATGTTTGCCCTAAGGGAAGCCTGGGCAGGGGGAGGAGAAGGAATAGGCTAATTTGCTCCTCTCCACCCTGGCTTGGCCTCGGGAAGGAAGAAAGCCCCGGGTTGGGAAGAGAGGGAGGGGGAGGGGAGGGCACCTTAACCAGCCCTTTTGTGAGCCCCCAACCCCTCTAATCCGGCAGTGCATCCAGCTGCAAGCACCCCTGTCGGAAAGAGGGGGCCCATACAGTGCTCCGGAGTCACTCCGAAAAGTGCTGCAGAGACCCTACATAACGCTGGGAATCGAACCCAGGCAGGGAGCGTGCCAGCCTTCACCCCCGGACAGTCTCTCCAGCTCCACAACTGGGTGACTCCTCCAGGGAGCCCCCTCTGCCGACCTGTTCCAAGATTAGGGTGCCGAGCGCATCCCCGGCAACCGGCCTTCCTGCCGCAGAGCGGGGCTGGGAGCCAGCTCTCTGCGTGCTGCCTGGCACAACCATTCTTTTCCCTCAGTGCATGGTGCTCAAAACTTGCTCAAAACTGGGCATGGGGCTCAAGTCGCAGTGCTCAGATAGGGCTGGTGCAAGTCCCTGGGCTCGGTCCCCAGCACCACGCCTGCCGGTGTGGCCTGCAGAGCTTGCAAACAGCAAGAACCTGCCGAGGGAAGGCTGGCCACTGGCCACTTCTTACCTGCTGCCAACCCTCACCAGCATGCCAACGTGGAGAAGACAGGAAGCCTCTGTCCTCTGCACCCCAGTCCCCGAGCCTCAGTGCCAGGGACCCGAGAAGATCCCCTCTCTACCCCCAGGGACCCGCGCCTGTCCAGCCTCGCCTCTTCCTCCCTGTACAGAGCCACCTCCATGCACTGCAGGAAGAAAAGTGCCCCACCCACTCAGCCCCTGGGGAGCTATTTTCGACCACCCGGGAGTTCGGACATCACGGGGGGGCCTTCAGGGAATGACTCCAGTCCTTTGAACCCCACAACCCTCCCCCTTGCCCTGGCAGAAAAGGGCTGGCGGGGAGACCACCCCCTTTTCCAGACAGGCGGGGGCACAGGCCTGGCTCTGTCTTCCTCCCTGGAAACAAAGCACTTCCTTTTCTCTGACGGCTCCACAGCTGCCCCCTGCTCTGAGCGCAGCCCTGCTCAAGCCTTGGGGACACCCCCTCCCCAACTCCTTGAGCACTGACCCGGACCTGAGGTGACCCAAGGTCCTCACCCACACAGCAGGGCTGGGGCGGCCCCAGGCCCCGTCCACAGCCAGTTTCCCCCAGGCCCGGGGCTCCAAGGAAGGCGCGCAGCCTGCATGCCACCCAGATCCTGTCATGGGACAGAGCTGGGTCTGGGCTCAAGGACAGGCCAGGCCAGGCCAGGCCAACTGTCATCTGTGCTGTCTGGGAAGGCGGCCAGTCCACATGGCCCTGGGCTTCCGGGCACTGAGCAGGCGCTGGCCACCCAGCCCAGCTGGCCCACATGCCCGCCTCCGGTTGGGGCCAGAGCACTGGCCCAGGAGGAGCAGGGGGGAGGCCTTTGCCTGGGGCCCCAGGTCACTGAGTGTGTGAGATGGGTGACCCGGGCTGAGGTCTCAGGGCTGTGCTCGCGATACACCACCTTCGTTGCACTCTCAAGCTCCTGGGAAGGCGTCTGACTCGGCCCCAAGGCCCTAGCTCTGCACGTGGAGGGCTAAAGCGACCCCAAGCAACTCCCCTGGAGTGGCCCTGAGCACTGCCAGGTGTGTCGGAGACACTCGGAATAGTCTGTGTCGGAGTGTGCTTGGCCTGGGGAGGCCAGGACTGGTCCCTGTTCCCTCACAGCCCAGGGTCACTCCCCGACCCTACTCTGCCCCCAACTTCCCCAGCACCTCTTGGTGTGATCCCTGAGCACCTACCCGGGTGTAGCTCAAATATTTTTTGGGGGGGCTTTTTGCTTTATGGGTCACACCCGACGATGCACAGGGGTTACTCCTGGCTCTGCACTCAGGAATTACTCCTGGCAGTGCTCGAGGGACCATATGGATGCTGGGGATCCAACCCTGGTCAGCCGCGTGCAAGGCAAACACCCTGCCCACTGTGCTATCGCTCCAGCCCCCATAATTAACATTTTTAAAACTCATTTTTCACCTTCCCTTTTTTGCAATGACCAGATAATTTGCACACTCTTAGGTGTGGTGCTTGTCAGGGATCACACACTTCTTTATGTGATCACTCATGCTCACCACAGGACATATTCAGTTATGGTGTTCACAGGCCTTCCGGTTGTAGTGCTTGTCAGTGACTGGTGTTCACATTCTGTGTGCTTTGGAGTTCCATGGCTGACTCCTTGCCTACACATCCTTAACTGTGGTGCTCTGAATGAGTTTCACATTTCAGCAGCCTCATTGGCCCTGCCATCCAGAAATAAGGGTCAATGAGGCTGCTCAGGGCACTGTCTCATGCCTCATAAGTAGACACTTCATGGTACTGAATTGCTTTTGATCATCCATAAAATTCCCAGGATTATGTTTTTTTTAAGTGGATAGAAAGGAGAATAATAAAAAGTAATTTATTTCTACATTTGGTAGCACTGTAGCACTGTCCTCCTGTTGTTCATTGGTTTGCTCTAGCGGTTATCAGTAACGTCTCCATTGTGAGACTTGTTGTTACTGTTTTTGACATATCAAATATGCTACGGGAAGCTTGCTAGGCACTGTGTGTGAGCGGGATACTCTTGGTAGCTTGTCAGGCTCTCCGAGAGGGACAAAGAAATCAAATCCAGGTCCGCTGAGTACAAGGCAAATGCCCTACCTGCTGTGCTATTGCTCCATTATATACAAATGTATACAAGATAAGGATATGAAAGTAGAGTTTCAAACTATTTT
>JAOXYA010476345.1:0-16940 GCA_028565675.1 Sorex palustris
AGATTTTGTTGTTACTGTGTCTGGCATATCGAATACTCTCGGCAGCTTGCCAGGCTCTCCGAGAGGGGCGGAGGAATTGAACTCGCGTCGGCCATGTTGGCTGCGTGCAAGGCAAACGCCCTACCGCTGTGCTATCGCAGCCGGCCTAAAGAACATTTTTGGAGGGGGTAACACTTGGCAGTGCTCAAGCAATACTTCTAGCTCTGCACTCAGGATTAATCCTGATGGTGCTCATGAAACCATAGAGGGTGCGAGAGGGAACACATGAGGCCCCAGAGATTGAACCCAGGTCAGGTACTTGAGAGGCAAATGCCTTATTTGCTGTTATATCTTTCAGTTCCTAGCATGAGTTTTTTAATGTATTTTACTCTTTTTACACATGATTCAAAGTTAGAAACAATTTTATTATTAATGACGCAAAATTGAAATTCTATCTTTGTGATTTTTACTAGCTGAGTGTCCAAATGTAACACTCCTTTTTCTCATTATCTTGTTGGTCTACAATCTAATAAAAAATTTCAGGTGACATGTTAAAGAAAAAAATGTATTAAAATTGTACCTAGTTATTTTGTTTACTCTCCCAGCCCAATTAGAAAACAATTGAACTCCAGTAGTACTGTGTCCATGCCTGGATTCTAGAATAGCTTTATTAATTTTCTCATCTTATTACATTGAAATTAATATTCACATTGCACTGTTCACACTCTGCTTGACATTATTCCTATAATAAAATAATGAAATTTTCTACTATTACAATTGGTAATGCCCTGCCCCTCCCCCTCACACACACAGTACTACACATTTCACCCAACATCACTTGGATTATAAAATTGACAATAGAAAAAAAATGTAGTATGTTCAGCCACACATGATGATGGACCGGAGAGTGATGTTCTAATATATGCAGCTGCCAAATTCTGGCAGAGTGAACATTTATATAGAAATGTGTCAACTTAAGAATAATCTAAGATTCAAATTAATAAGAATTTTGTAAATAATATAATTGAAAAGAGGTTCTCGTCAAAATTATGTTTTTAAGATAGAACCATTATGAAAGTGTCTTTCTTTAGCTGAAAATTTCTAGGCCTTCAAATGTAAGAATTATAGTTTAACACAGGTTTGTGGTGGTATATGCCATGTGAAGTACATTGGAGCTTGAAATAAGAATAAAAGAACTTGACTAAGCTTCAGTCAAGCAAAATTAATAAGCTCTGAAGAGTGATGGAAACACTGGGTGTTTTAAGTTAGGGGTGCTATTTTGTTCACTTAAAAATTGTAAAGAAGATAGATCTCATGTTAAGTACTTTTCCTATAATTCACAAAAGGAAAAAAGACACTGATGACAATTGAAATTTTATCACTTAAAGACATTAAAAGCTATTGCAAAACCCAACTCACTGCACTTTTTGGATTAATCCCTACTCTTCAGCCCCTCTGTTAAAAACAAAGCAAAAAGAATTGCACACAACACATTGAATACTCATAGAGAACTGTACAGCTAATCCCCACTAAATCAATGAGTTGCATATTTACTCAGTTTTATTACACCTCCAAAAATTGCCCCTATGTGCCTTTGAGTGGCGGTGGTGCTGGGGTGTGTTTGTGTGTGTGTGTGTGAGTGTGTGTGTGTTCATCTGAGTAAAGTGCCAAATGCCAATAGTTTTAATGTGGTACCATTAAATTATTTTCTCTGAAATAGACCTCAAATATTAAGATCCTGCTCTTATTGTCTTTTCATCGTCATATTTAGTTTCTGTGGCATGGTTCAGCAGTAAAAGTTTGTTGAGTGAAGAAGTGACAATCATTTGAAATTTACTTTTCCAACGGGATCAATCTTTTGTATCAGGACATTTAAGCCACCTCAGGCTAACTTGCCTGGTAAAATGTAAATAAAATTGGTCTGAAGGATCTGAGAATTGGAAGAAAAGAATATCAATTAAGAATTTGGGCTTTTGTGTTTTTTTCTTTGTTTGTTTTTTTTCTTCTCTGCCCTTGCTAGGCAGAATGTTAAATGCATCTAAAACATTGAATTCTTGCAACAACCCTGTGAGGTGAAAGCTATCATTCTTATTTTACACAGGAAAAATTTCAAGGAATTGCAGCTTGAGAATTTGTTCAAAGACTGACACATCGATAGACAGTGATGATCTAACATTTACTGAGGTCAAGACGACTTCAAAGCCTGAGCTTCTCATCATTGCCCACTGTTTGCAAGGGAGCATATATCCCTCATCTTTTTCCACATCTTCTTCATCTGCTTCCTGAGACCTTGCTTTTGTTGGGGGAGTTTCTCCTTTCTTTTCCTAAAACCTACCATGAAACTCCCTTCACAATCATGATCATCCTGTTGTTCGTCGATTGCCTCTAGCAGGCACCAGTAACGTCTCTTTCTTCCGAACCCTGAGATTTATAAAGAGCCATATTCAGTGCTCTTTCAGGGCTAGGAGAATGAGACCTATCATTGTTACTGGTATTTGGCGTATTGAGTATGACACGGGAAGTTTGCCAGACTCTGCCATGTGGGCAGGATACTTTCAGTAGCCTGCCGGGTTCTCCAAAGCAAAAACGAGATAACAAGATGTCACGGTCGTCCGCTTCTGGGAGCTGGGTCCTACAGTCTCTGGAAACCCCCTTATCCTTTAAAACAATATTCTTTCTTCTCCAATAAGGTCCAATCAGAAATATCCACAAAAACTGCCTTTTATTTTCTTCAGGCTCAGAGAAGCTTCCCTCCTTGATGAGGTGGAACGTAGGTTCCTCTGGGTGCTGGAGTTAAGGAGGGAATTCCTTGTATACCAGCTTCTGCTTGTCCGTCCTGATTTGAGATTTCAGTTTCAGTTAGAAAAGGCTTCTCTAGGAGTTATCTGAGGCAATCTCTCATGTTCAACATGAGTTCAACATTTTTCTCTCTCCCCAGGTGCAAAAGATCTTCTTGGGAATCTGTGCTTCTCCCTGAGTAATTTTTTTTCTTTTCAAGGATGTTTTTCACTTCTAATAACTGAGAACTTTTTTTAATCTGCTAAATCTGTTTAGTTGAATTGATTTTCAACTTAGTATGAGTCTTTTCAATTTTTTCCCTTTTCTTCCTTAGGTCCTAATGAGATCTAAGGCTTTTTCCCTCTGGAAATCCCTAAAAGAATATTTCCCTCTGAAACTTGAGGCCATCTCATTTTCACCAATGGTCATAACATGGGAAGCATAGGAAGAATGTTTTAATGAGCTCTTTGGTGATGTTTCTTGAATCTGCTAGAGTAAATTAGGTCAGAATAAGATTGAAGAGAACTTCAAGTGATTTAACATCTAACAAACAGACTTTATTATCTAGAAAACAGGATGAAATATAAAAGGAATCTGCAGAAAGAGAAATTCATTAAACTTCTGTACTTAATAAGGAGCCTCAGTGGAACAAATTCTCATTTGCATTTTTACATTAGAAGGAAGGTATAGGCCTACTGAAGAGCTAGACAGGTTCACAGAGCTCAAACCATATAGTGCCTGGAATCCTGAACAACAACCATGCTCTAGGGAAATGTACTTTTGCCTTGGGCATGGAAGGTTACATAATCACCAAACAGATGAGTGGTGCTTTGGATATTACTAACAATATCAGACGTGATAATTTTTCAAATGATTTGTGCCTCATATTGTGGTTTATTCTAAACATTAGAATTTCCAACCTGCCTATTATCAGTCTTTTTTTCTCAAATCTCCCATTTTAATTTCTCCTTACCATGAACCCTCCTGATTCAAGTTAAACATCCACTTTTTGTGGAAAACAGAGTACTAGGGTACTGAAATTTTGCTTTTAATGCATAATAAGGTAATTGAATTGTCCATTTGTACATTTCATTCTACTTAAAGATTACTCAAGAATTTATATGATTAGCTTTTATAGTACTGACTTTCTCTTTCTGAATACTGTCTCTATAGAGATTTAAGATCAGTTTGCTTTTGATGCATAACAAATCATCTTGAAATGTGATGACTTAAAATCACACTATTTATGTTCTTCATGAGTCTCTGGGTCATCGTTACACCTGAGCTAGTCTTGATTTGATTCACCCAGATCAAATCCATGGTCAATTTTTCATTTAAAAAAGAGGGAATCCTTCTAGGGATTACTAACAATCAGATAATGAAGATGAATGAACTACTTTTTCCCTATCACTCAGTAGGCTGTCTTGATTCACTCTTATTGAAATTTTGAATTTCCAAGCAAGTAAGCAGTGAAACTGCAAAAGTCTTAGGCTTGAAAAAAGAGTATATAGAATGTTACTTTCATCAAATTTACTTGGTTGAAACCAGTCAAAAGACCTTCTCAGATAAATGTTGATCAGACATCTACCACTGATAGAGTCCTTACAAAGAATTGTTTTTTGTAGCCATTTTACTCAGTACTTGACCTTAATTTCTATAACTATATTCCTTAAATATTGAGTCCAATGTTTTTTATTTCTAGTATATGTTCAATTGATAAGTCATGGTTTGTTTTGGGGTTCTTTTTTTTTCTTTTGGTTTGTTTTTATTTTGTTTTTAGGCCACACCTAATTTTGCTCAGGTGTTACTCCTGTCTCTGCACTCAAGAATTACTCCTGGTGCTTCTCGGGGGGCCATATGGAATATGAGAATTAAACCCAGCAGAGCAGTGTGCAAAGCAAGAGCCTTTCCTGCAGCAATGATTATCTCAATCTTCCATCAATTTATACCTCCTCAAAATTGTCTAGTTCTAACTATAGACTTCTTTTCCTTACATTCCCATTGGGGGGGGCGCCCTGTTATTGCCCCTCCAGATTCTTAATTTAAAACTTTATACTCATCATAGATTCCCCTTTCTCCCCACTCCCCACATCATCACCTCTCTATCTCTCTAGCCCCATTTCTTATTTCTTTGTCAAAATCATTGGCTTCTGAAAGGCCCCTTCTGAACTATCTCTCAGTAATCCCTCTACTGCCACTCAGATTTCTCCATAATTTTAGGACTCCAATTATACTTTTACCCAAATTATCCAGCAAATTTTTCTCCAACTTTCTTCTCCAATATTTTTACTCCTTTACTTCAAAACATGCATATCTCTTCAATATCTACTAAACCCTTATACGAACATAAAGCATCCTCCCACTTCTATTCTTTTTTTTTAATTTTAGGCACTGGGATTTATAGTACTATTAATGGTAGAATTCCATGGATATACGATCCAGCATCATACTCTCCACCAGTGTTTCTCTCCAACAACACCATCCAAGTTTCCCTCAAAAACCCCTATCTTTCTATATCCCTCACTTACCATTCCTCCACAGTGGCAAGCTCAGTTATGTAGAACTGTTCTAGTTCTGTTGCCTTTGGGCATTTCTTATTTCAATACTTTATTTCCCACAGGTGGGAGTTCATTGTTTATCAGTACCTTTCCTCCTTATTCACATCATTCAGCATGATATTTTCCAGATCCATTCACATGGAAGCAAGCTGCATGATTGAGCTCCCATATGACCCAGCAATCCTACTCCTTGTCATCTTCCCAAGGGTTCAAAACTTCATTTCTAAGTACATCAGCACTCCTTTGTTAACTGCAGCACTATTCATAATTGGCAAAATCTGAAAGCAACACACATGCCCAAGAGCAGATGTCTGGATAAGATAGACTGTAGTATACATAATGGAATACTACTCAGCTGTAAAAAACAAAAAAGTCAAAATCATGCAATTTATCTCATCAACTTTTATAGACCACTTATATCATGTAAATTTACTTTGGGAGTTATTTAATTGTTTATTGCCTCTATAAAACTATAAATTCCCTCAAGGCAAAGAGTCTCATTTTCATTCTTTGATGCATTTACTGAGTTTGGTATAGAGCATGGTGCATATTTAATCATATTAAATAAAATATATATTAATGGGAAAAGTGAAAAAATGAATGAATTAGCATTTATGTTCCAACCCTGTGTGTAGGCATAATTACTCATGTGATATGATTTACCTCAAGGAGCTAATATTAGGGGAGGTAAGGTGTATAAAGTATTAAATGTAGAAAAGTCAAAGAAGCTGAAATATTGAGCAGTCTTCCTCCTGTAGGAGTACAGAAAATATCTAAAATGTATTTGATCTTGTCACAATTATCATGAATTACTACAAACATAGTGACTTAAAAGAACAGAAATTTATCTTATAGTTTTAGAGGTGAGAAGTTAAAAAAATCAGTGTTCCAATGGGAACCTTTTACTCCTTGTGGATTCTAGAAAACAATAGTTTTCCTTAATTTTTCTAAATTCTACACGTTATCCCCCTCCCACCCTCACCCCTGCCTGTTCCAAGTGTCACTGTCCTTGGGGTCTCTCCATGAAGAAATATTACCAATGAGCATTTAAAAGAGTACAGTATTGACTGTCGGGAGTCAGCAGTGCTCAGCACAGCGTGATACCTCTGTGCTTTGGAAGGTGGGAAACGGGGAGCACTGTGCCTGGGAGGACGCGGAGCAGTGGGGATGCGCACACGTCGCTTCTTTTCCGTTTTTTTTTGGGGGGGAGGGGGTCACTCCTGGCATTGCCCAGGGCTTTTTTTCTGGCGCTGCACTCAGGGCTCACTCCAGGCAGGCTCCAGGGACCATAAGAGATGCAAGGGACGGAGCCTGGGTGGGCTGTGTGCTCGCTCTCCTGCCCCTCCTGTCCAGAGCTCTCTGAACTGTTTCATAAAATGGCAAGCCTCTGTGATGACTCTGGAAGGCCTTTTAAGGTTCGACCTACAGGGCCCCGGGGAGAGGGCGCAGAGAACCCGAGTGCAGGTTTGATCCCCGCGCAGCACACTCCCTAAGCCACCTTGCCCCGGTGCCCCCGGACCCCGGACAACCGTCTAATCATCGCGGGGTCTGGGAGTTGGGTTCGTGACCCCAGACCCCAGATAACCGTCTAATCATCGTGGGGTCTGGGAGTTGGGGTCGTGCCCCCAGACCCGGGATAACAGTCCAGTCATCACAGGTCTGGGAGTTGCGCTTGTGCTCGGGAGCCAGATGGACAGGAAGACTGCAGAAAGCAGGGACGCGGGTAAATTGTTGCAGCCGCAGGGAGACGGTTAATGGATAATGACCAGCAATAGAGAGAGGAGGTACCAGGTGTGGGCACCAGGTCACAGAACCTCACGATGACCCAAAGAACTTGGACTCACAAAAGGCACAGATTGTTCATGCAAAATGATATTTAACATTTAAAAGAATTCTTTTGGGGAAAAAAATTTTGGGGGGTGGGGTAGGGCACAGGTGGCAGTGCTCTGGAATTCCTCCCGTCTCTGAGCAAAGGGGGACCATATGGGGTGCTGGGGATTGCAGCCAGTCGGCTTTGGGTAGTGTGAGCGTCCTCCCGCCTGCATACTGGCTCTCTGAATCCTCAGCAGGAGACGTTCAGAAAAGGCAGATATATTGGGAGTGCGCATAGCAGTACTCTACGGCTACTCTACGGCTACTCTACGGGTACAAGAGTGCTTTGGCAAAATGCAAACTTCTTTAGCTATATTTTTTGTGATGGTAATTAGAAATCTAATTAATATGTCTACATTTGTGAAAGGACTGGAGCGATAGCACAGCGGGTAGGGCATTTGCCTTGTACACAGCTGACCCGGGTTCGATTCCTCTGTCTCTCCTGGAGAGCCTGGCAAGCTACAGAGTATCCTGCCCCCACGGCAGAGCCTGGCAAGCTCCCCAGAGGTATATTTGAATGCCAAAAACAGGAACAACAAGTCTCACAATGGAGACATTACTGGTGCCTGCTCTAGCAAATTGATGAACAACGGGAGGACAGTGCTTTCTAAAATTCTAAAGGATTCCTACGCAATTTGAGTTATGGCTCCTTCTCTGTTTTTGTCTTTGTCTGTCTGTCTGTCTGTATTGCACTCCCTCTTTCACATCACATACTCTTAGTACTTTTACATTCATCACATTTCTCTCTGTGACTCTATATGTCTCTTTGTTATATGAACATTTATTATTGTATTGAGTGCACCCAACCAATCCAAGATAACCTCCTATCCCAGGTCCTTAACATAATTACATCTGTAAAGACTATTTTACAGTGCAAGAAAATTACATGGCCAGACATTAGTAGGAGGCCATTTTCGGAGGTCATTTATTCCACCAGAAAATTATAAAGTAATTATATAAGAATTATCTCATGGGTAAAATGGCACTTGAACTAAGTAATAAAACACAAAGATGGAGAATTACTCCAGGAAAAGACAGTAGCATGAGTCAGTGTTTATTTATTAATAATTTTAATTGAATCACTATGAGATACACTTACAAAGCTTTCATGATTGAGTTTCATTCGTACAATGATCAAACACCCATCCCTCTACTAGTGGACATTTCCCACCACCAATGTCCCCACTATCCCTTCCACCGCGCCCACCCCACCCCCTTTCTCTATGGCAGACAACTTCCTACTTATTCTCTCCCTGCTGTGGGGCATTGTGGTTTGCAATACAGATACTGAAAGGCCATCATGTTTGGTCGTTTGTCTACTTTCAGCACACATTTCTTATTCAGAGTGAGCCCTCTAACCATAACTGACTTAGTGATTCCTTCTCTCTCCCAGGTGCTTTCTCCCCCAGCTCATGGGACAGGCTTCCAACCATGGAGAAATCTTCCTGGCCCTTGTTCCTACTGTCCTTGGGTGTTAGTCTCACATTATGTTATTTTATATTCTACAAATGAGTGCAGTCATTCTATGTCTGTCCCTCTGTTTCTGATGAGTCTGTTTATGACCAAGATTGTTTGGGTAAAGGTATAAATTATTTACTGTTTACTGAAGACAAGAGATGGTTAGTGAGCTGGGGTTAGAGGGAGAGGCAAAAGCCTTGAAACAGAAGGTTTTACATGACTTACTAAGGAAATTAACTTATCTTACAGGAAATTGAGGTCCACCAAATAAGGATAAGTGTGGACAGTGATGCAGCACAGTGTTATGTGAAGATTGCCCCTTGCAACAGAAGTATCTTTGATGTCCTAGGGCACAGCTGGAGGCAGGTACAGCAGATAGGAGGCCAAATCACACCTCAGGCCAAGTATTAATGATGACCTGGACCAACAGGAGCAACTCAAATAGAGAAAGGAATGTACTTGTGATGTAGGAATGCAGAGTCAATAAAGGGAATGAATGAATGCGAAGAAAGAGGAACACAGGATGACTGGACTACTTTTAGCTTTTATGATAGGATAGAAGCTACTTCTGGGTTCTACAGTCACATTTAAAATAACATTGCTTTTAGATAATCATTAAGCCTGATGTTCTAATTGCCTGCACAGGTAAATGGGTTTGTTTTCCTTTTCACTGAATTTAAGAAATGGCAACATTATCATGATCATAATCATTAAAATGTTTCCTAGGCAGCAGGCTCTGCATTATCCAGCTCTTTCAACTGCCCTCTGGTATTTGTCCATCAGCAATTCCCAGGCCAGATAAGCACATAAAATAATAAACTCCGAATGCAACAATTTCCTATATTATTTACTTGAGCAAGTCTGACACCTTCTTACATCTTTGTTCTGGCCTTTTTTCTGGGATGTGTCAATGCATGATTTCTAATCTTCTCCCCACAGACAAACCATTCTTTTAGAAATTTGGATACCATCCCAGCATCTGGCAAATAGAATGGTAAGGCTGAATGGGATCAAAAGGAACCTGGGTACCTGCAAGTTCTCATCCAAAGTCAGGTTCTGTTTGCCTTTGAATGCTTAGAAGTGTGAATAAAATTCTAATGAAAGATGGTATCTGTGTTGATGAAAACTGAACCCATAAGGCTAGGATAAAACTCCTGACTTTTCCACCTATTTGCTGTGTGATATTAGATAAGTTACAGTTATGAACTCCAGTTTCCCACAGGTAGAACAGAGAGATTATCTATCTTGCAAGCATATTTGGAAGATGATTCAAGATAATTCATTTAGAGAACTTCAGTCATGGCAATTAGTGCTTTTTAAACCTTACTTGTTCTTATGATTGTATTTTATTATCAGTTACTACAGACTACTTGCAAAGAAGTAGCAAACAGATTTCATGTGACACATCCAGAAATCTTTATGGGACTTGCCTGTTCATGCTTCAGGCTCATTTAACACTGTTTCTCTTGGCCACTGCAACTGCACCCACATTCTTTCATTTCCTCAGCTGTGCCAAATTTTGCCTCTTCCTCACTCTTTTCCCTGAGGTTCTTCCCTTTCCCTTTGTTTACTCTACCTTTGATTAGCTCCTTTAAAGTGTCTCACTAATAAAAATTAAAAAGAAATAAAAAAAATAAAGTGTTTTGCATATGAGTGTTCCACCAGCAAAAAACACATCCCAGTTCACCTTATTTTAAAAGGTCCCACCGGTTTTCTCTAATTCTAATTACCTTTATCACAATCTTATAGTTGTTTATTCATTTATTGCTTTTGCTTCCACCACAGTCTAAGCTTGACAACATCATCTATATATATTTATATTATACCAATATTATATATATTGTACTTGTGCATACATATATTACATAAACATTTCTTTAGAGGTTCATTTTTTTGTTGTTTCTATTAAGAAAAAAAGTCCATGTGACTCTCATAAAACACAGAATTAAAGACTGTTTCAGGAAGAGCCATATGCATAATAAAACTTTGGATTTAGTGGTTTGAATTTATACTCATTAACCTCGAATTTAAGTTACTGAGTTACACTCTATTTCCAGAATACAGGGTGCCACTTTCCCAGAGTCCTTGATAACAGAGGTCATAAAAGGTGCCTTTAAATTGTGCTTTGATTTAGAATAAGCTGAAACTTATCTCTTTTTTATAATGATATTCTCTCACATTTATTATGACTGGAAATGATGAAAACATTAGACAAGGAAATTGTTCTTCGCATACTTCAGAGTGCATCCATTAAAATATGCATTTCCAACCAATCCCTGTAAGATTTTGATCTCTCAAAGCAGCCTCTTGGGTATGCCTTTAGGTTTCCTGTAATGGGAAGTAATCTGGAGTGCATATGAACTGGACTATTCAGTAAGTGAGTGGCTCTTGGGCTCCACAGGGTCTGTGGGGCCCCTGTGCTCTAGAGACACACAAATTCAGTGGCCATTGTTGACATCAGCCACATTCCAGAGATACCATGTCTATCTTATAGAAATTGATTCAGGATCACACTGAAATAATTAAGGTCTTCTATGATGAGTTCCCAAAAGGATTCTCCTATTGTCTTCTACAGTTGAAGAAACAAACTAAAGTCACTCACTTTATCCCTCAGTTACAGTTAACCGTTTGTTAGATTATCTTTCATGTGATGTGATTTCATTCATCTTACGCCCCCTGAATCAAGAAGCTGGGTCCAAAAAATTTCAGAATCTGGATTTTTATATTGGAATTTTGATACACATGGCAATAAGGAGAATGGATTTGTGTAGTGATATCATTCTAAAGAAAGCTCTGAAGATATTGAATATGGAAGATAGCTGCAAGGATGCAAGGAATGGACTCAGAAAACTAAGTTGGTAGAGGAGGAGGAGGAATGGGATTAGATTTAGAAAATGCCTCGGAAATAGTAACTTTGATGAATAAGGGAGACAGATCTTAGAGACATTGATGGCATGTAATTCACTTTAAAAGCACTTGTTCTAAATACTTAAGATCCTTAAAGCACAAGGTTTGATTTTTGGGGGATTTTGCTTCTACTGCATATATATAAAAAAGTTTCCAATGTATGTGGAGATAAGAACTTTTCTGCGGAGTGAGTCTGCACGTCCTTTGTTATTGTCCCAAAGGGTTAATTGATTAAGATGGTTAACATCAACTTACATATATTCCCCCAGTTATCCCACTATAACTTGCATGCGTGACCTCTGCCAAATATGAACCTGAAAGGAGTTCATCTTATTCTAACCTCCAGGATCATCTCACACCTTAGAATATATTCACTTCAGTAATTTTAACTCGTTTTCAACCTAATCTTGTTCCAGTTTTCAGCCTTCTTTTTTAGTAGGATTTCAAACAAAGTGTATACAGATGTCTTTTCTTCTACCTTAACTTTTAGCGGGTGGGGAGGGCTCGAGGGACACACACACCCATATCCAGCAATGATCAGGGGTTAATCCTGGCTCTACACTCAGGAATTAGTCCTGACAGTCCTCAGGGGACCATATGGGATACTGGGGATCAAACCCAGGTTGGCCATGTGTAAGGCAAATGCCCTACCTGCTGTATTATTGCTCTGATCCATATCTTAATTTTTAATTTTACTTATTTCCTTCTTAAACAAATTATGGCAAATTACTTTATATAATTTATATAAACCTGTGGGATTTGGTCCTATATGAGTTCCATTGGTGAAATAATATTTTGTTTCTACTATGTGCTAGGTCAGGGCAGAGACTGACAAGCTACCCATGGCATATTCAATATGCCAAAAACAGTAACAATAACGGGTCTTATTCCCCTGATCCTGAAAGAGCCTCTAATATGGCAGAGTTGGGAAGGACGAGAGGAGAGGCTATTAATATCTCAGGGCTGGGAAAATGGAGACGTTACTGGTGCCTGCTCAAGCAAGTTGATAAACAAAGAGATGACAGTGACATGTGCTAGGTACTGGGTCTATTCTGATTACAGTTCCATCATGTTTATATTTATTTGCCTTCTTCATATAACCTTTCCTCTTACAGTTTGTCCTGCATTTTAGCAAACTCTTGGCCTGTGTGACTTTGGTAATGGAGGTTTGTTCTAGGTGTGCTAACATTCATTGAGGATGTCCCTTTATTTACAGACTCTATGAGCACATTTTCACAGTTGAGGAATGTGGAGATACCCAAGAGAAGAAACTTTCCTCAAAGAGTTTTCAACCATGCTAAGAAATTAATGTAATAGCATTTTATATTTTGGAGGGTTTTTGTTTGGGGAAGGGAGGTGAAT
This sequence comes from Sorex palustris, assembly GCA_028565675.1. Classification (NCBI taxonomy): domain Eukaryota; kingdom Metazoa; phylum Chordata; class Mammalia; order Eulipotyphla; family Soricidae; genus Sorex; species Sorex palustris. The sequence goes on from JAOXYA010476345.1 coordinate 12,915, forward strand.
CATAAGCAGTAGTTCTCAGGCCTTCCTTATTCCTAGCTCTGTGTTCAGGGATCACTCTTGGCGGTGCGTTGGTGACCAAATTCAGTGTCAGGGATTGAATTGGGGGCTGCAATGTCAAGCGCCTTTGCCTCTATACTGTCTTTCTGATTGTTTCATTTAAAAAATTCTTGATGATTGTTTTAAAAATATTTTTAGTCTTATTTCATTTTTAAAAAGATTGTTATTTTTGATTGTTTCACTTAAAAATATTCCACAACTTAAGCAGTTTTTATTCTGTAATTCCTTCATCTCTAGTCATTATTGGTAAGAATAATTACATAGGACCTTTCAGTTTCCCTCTTTTGCAGTACTAGAGCCCCAACATTACTTTTTATAGTCTCTTCCAAAAATAATTACTTCTCACATCTGTTTTTTAAAAAATTCAGCAACTACTATGGCAAGTTACTTTCTTCTTAACATTTCTCTTTCCACATTTCAAAATTTTCTCTAGCCCTTGCAAGTTCCTTCTTTCAGAATCATTTCACTTTTCACATAATTATGTTTTACATCCCATTAATAGGTAACTATGACAATATTTTAACTTTGCTAATTATGTTCATAAGAAGCATAAGTTTAATTTAGGAATCAGGAGCTATAAGTTATTTGCTTTGAGTAAAAGGCCACTCTGTCTTTTAGTTGCAGATTCACTGATGGCTCCGAATTTCAAAACTTTTCTAGAGTGCTCTGGTAGAATGTTTTTACTTATCAGTATGGTCCTTTTAAAAACATCAATATTCAGAAACTAAAACCAATATATTAAATATTAGGTCATTTGATATATTTTATTACCTCTTGAATTTAATCAATAGAAAGACTTTACTGAATAATGATGGGGATTTTTATCTTATTGTCTAGGAAGTAATGTCTTTAACATGGCATGTACAGTTCGTTAGACTGTGGTGATCTTTCATTTTATTAAAAGATAATAAGAAAATACTGCTCTGTCATAATGAGGCAGAACTAAATGGGTTCTTAGAGCAATCAATAGGAGATTATTAAGAAAGAAAACTTTGTTACGGAAGGGGATTTATTTTCTTTTTTAAAAAATTTTTATTAGTGAAACACCATGAGGTACAGTTGTAGACTTATAAATTTTTGTGCTTTGGTTTCAATTATACAATGATCAAGTACCCATCTCTCCACCAGTGCCCATTTTCCACCACCACGGATCCCAGTATCCTTCCCATCCCCCATCCCCTCTGTCCCACCCTGCCTCTGTGGCAGGGCATTCCCTTTTGTTCTCTCCCTCCTTTGGGGGGCTGTGGTTTGCAAAAGAGACATTGAGTGGCAATCACATTCAGTCTATAGTCTACTTTCAGCATGCTTCTCCCATCTTGGGAGGATCCTCCCAAGGGGATTGTATTTTCTTCTTCTAAGTTACATAGTATTACAGTAATGAAACAATAAGATTTTCTTTATGTTTCTCTAATATAGTATATGTGCATTTTGTGTGTGTGTGGGGGGGAATCAATCAGTGCTCAGGAGCACAATGTGGGTCTCATGGATTCAGTGCTCACATCAGGGGATGTTATGCTATTTGGCCAAGCAGTGATGGGGAGCCTCAAAAGTGATTGTGGTGGTGCTCAGTGTCCACCAGGGCCAAACACAGTCATGATTGGGTGGCAATGTGGTATCAGGAATCAAACTCATGGCCTGGCACAGGAAATGCATAAGTGTGATCCTTTTTAGTGATCTATCCGGCCCCTACAAATGTTGACTTTTAATGATGCACAGCTGAATCTTATATAATGTTATAATTCAATGTTGCTCCATAAAAATTTCAAGCATTTTGATCATACTTATTATAGCAATCCTCTATTTAATGTCCATAGAAATTTACATGTTAAATAAAAAGAATTGAAATGAGTCTATTCATATATTTTCATCCAGATAGGTTTACAGTATGCTGCCAGGTTTCAATAACTTAATAATAGAGCCAGAAAGCTAGTCCATGCGTTTCAAACACATCCCTTGCATGTGATCAGCCCAGTTATATCCGTGGTATCATATGGTTCTTCAAATACCACACTGAACACTGAAACTCTGCTAGGGTGGCCCAAGTACTCCCCAGCACCACAGGACCCAAGCAGCACTGCTTCCTCAGGTGCTCACACTGAACAAACTGCCTGGTTAACTGAGAATCACCAGACAGGGCCCTCAAGCTTCCTGAACATCACTTGGGAGGACCCCTGCATAAAAAAATACATAATGATGAAAATGTCAAGCATAATTCTAAAGAAACAAGACTAGAATGGGCCTCTCTATTCTTATTACCTAGTTCCAACATCCGTCAGTATCCAATATTATTTCTTTTCTTGGTGGTTCTTCAAGCATTATATCATTTGTCTCATAAATAAATTGGAATGTATTTCTTAAAAGTATTTAAAACAAAAATACCTCAATTACATACCAATATTTTAAGGTCAATAGTTATTCAGTGTCATCTATAATCGCAAATTTTCGAATATCTCATGAATACTATTTTTTTATTTTTACACATTAATTTGTGTAAAAAATTCATCATTGTATTGATTTAAGACTTTAATATGTACACTCCCCTCAACTTTCCCCTTTCCTATCTTTGACCCCTATATTGTAGTAATCTGTTGGTTTTCTTTGAATTATGTATTTTTCTCTGGAGAGTTTTTCAATATCTATATTTTGCTATTTTTATCCCTGGGACATCATTTTGCATATGTGTGTCTCTTTCTCTCAGATATTTTGTAAATTGGTAGTGGAACATAGACCCCCTAACAAAATTCATGGTCTGATATTTTATATTTTTGTCAAGAATATTTCAAAATTTGGAGTCAGAACAATAGTGTAATGGGTAGGGCGCTTGACTTGTGGTTTGATTTCTAGCACCCTGTGTGGTCCCTGAGCACTGCCAGAAGTGATCCCTGTGTGCAGAGCAGAGCCAGGAGTAAACCCAGAGCACATTCTGGTTGAAAAATTTGAAAAGAGTGAAAATAATATTTTAAAATTGGACTGGAGTGACAGTACATTGGATAGTGAGTTTGTCTTGCCCTTGACTGGCCTGGATCTGATCCCCAGCACCACATATGGTCCCTTAATTCCTGCTAGGAGAACACAGCACAGATTTAGGAATAAGCCCTGAACATAGCAAAGTAATCTAAAATAAAAATATATAATATATATTATATATATATATATGTTTCTAGTTAGTGAGGTTTTCTTTCACTGAGCACATAGTATCTCTACCTCTCACCTCAGGTCTCTTTCTCCTATTGAGTTGTCAATGGTTAGATTTTTCTGAATTCACTAAGGCTGTGTCTTAATTGGCTCAGGCTGCCCTAACGAAGTACCACAGACCTAGTGAATTATACAGCAGGAATTCACTCCACAATTCCAAAGGCGGAGCAATCTAAAATCAAGGTGCCTACAAGGTAGATTACATTCTGGGGACTCTCATCTTGTCTTGGAGACAAATGGAGCTACAAGCACACTATTTGCTCTTCTGGCTCCCCTTGGTGAAGATGCTTAATGAGAGGGAAACAAAGAGCTAGAGAGCTCTGGTTCTTTGTTCTGGGCACATTACTTCTATGAAATCCATTCCCCAATTAGCCTTCTGACCCCACTTAGCCCTCACTCATTCTTTAGAGGCAATACCTCTAAATATAGCCACATGGGGTAGGGCTCAACTTATGAATTTGATTCATAAATGGTTGTAAAGATGGTTATAGCATAGTTGTTCTTTCCTTCATTATTAGATCAATAATTCTATAACAATAAATTCCTTTCTACTCTTTGTTCACTTACTAGTAGTACTCAAAAAAAAAAAAACTGAGGTAGGTGAAAACCAAGGTAGATGATTATGTCCCATTTATTTTGTAGTTCTTAAAATGATGTATTTCAGGGTGTGTGTGTGTGTATATATATATATATATATAGCTGCGATAGCACAGCGGTAGGGCGTTTGCCTTGCACGCAGCCAACATGGCCGACCCGAGTTCGATTCCTCTGCCC